>CP136055.1:484111777-484331777 GCA_032464435.1 Aegilops umbellulata
GATTCATTTCCGTTCCGGCAAATTTCAGGTGCTCGATTTGTCCGCTTTTTAGCAAAGGTCATGCCGAAATTTTCCGTGAATTTCGGCATGACTTGTGCTACAAACTAGGACATATCGAGTGCCCGTGATTTGCCGCACCGGGAAGGAGTCAACGTTCCTGCAAAGCATAGGCCTTTTTTATGTCATTATTCATTTTATTAGGTCTAGAATTAATTGACTAGATTTAATCGTAGAAAACATGACTATTAATGATGAAGGACAGGGTTCTGGTGACTGCGACAACGTCTACCTAGCGGCAGAAGAACTTTTGAGGGAAGCCGGCGATCAAGAGTTGATGTTGCTGGGTCCACCTGTCACATTAGAGATTGAGACCAACATCGAGACCGGCGCTGAGACTCAGACCGGTTTCCGGAATGTCAGGCCCAGGTGTAGCGGTTTCCGGTTTCCGAGCGACAGGCAGTACTTAGTTTAGGTTCACGCTAATGCGAGAGAGGGATACCAACTCACGTATTGCATAGTTCCGCTCTCTCTCAAAGTGATAGCTCTTCTCGCGTATATCATTGTTTAGATGGATGATGATGTAGTTGCAAGTAATCGAGACTTGTATCGCTATTTTTGAGATGATGACGAGAGAACACTTTGTGTTGGATGATGATTATGATGATGACATGATTTGATGAGACTATTTGTATGTATATGCTATGGTTACATTTGTATGTTTATGATATGCTAATGATTATTGTATAAAGCCTATTCAAATACAAAACAAATATGTAGAAAAAACAGAAACTAATAAAACTAGCAGTAACGAGGGGAACAAAGTTAGCAGTAGCGCTGCCTTACCAGTAGCGCTTCCTGCTAAAAAGCGCTGCAGATATTAGCAGCAGCGCTCTGCACAAAAGCGCGATGCTGCTAGCCATGTATAGCAGTAGCGTGGGTCGACGGGCGCTACTGCTACACGTTAGCTGTAGCGCCTTATCAGTAGCGCGTCGTCCCGCGCTACTGCTAGGGTTAACCCGAGTAGTGAATTGTTTCCAAGCATGGCAAGCTATATTTAAATGGTACGAAGTAGCATTAGCCGAAAACAAATTAAAATGGTAAGATGAAAGGCTGTGTACCACCGCTATATTTAAGTTGCCCAGGAATATAAGAAGTTGAAATAATATGAGAAAGCACTTAAACAGTGTGGCCTCATATGAACTACGAAGACAGTCTTGTGAGGAAGTTCATAGGAAAAGTTAAGAAGTCAAATGAATTAGGCATGCATTTGTTTATGATAGTACAACAGGCAGTGCTGACATATTGGCAAACTCGGGTATAGCTTAACAAGTAACAAACAAGCATTCGAATCAAGCAATACAGCAAAGCGGACAACTGAACTATTTCTAATTCTATAGGATTACAGGTTCAGGGCACAAGGCAAGAAAGCAGCCCACACACATTACATTTCACATGTACTAAAACACACTGGCTTACCATATGTTGCTGTGAAGCCTCTCTACTGTTCCAATGTTCTTTGAAGATATCGTTAGCATCCTGTGGTTGCAAATCTTGTCGTTGTAGTTTATTCTTCCCCCTCTATTTAGGTTAAACTAATTTTAATCACATGCACTCGTTCGAATTGATCATAAATGGTTAATCTAAACTAATGAAAGAAGGGTGTGTGCTTACACGACAATATATGTGCTTCACTCTATTTTTATGCTTGTTCGAGGTGCCAGCCCCAAAAAAAATATTTTGCTTGATGGGGCTGGCAGCTCCATAATGAATAGAAGTCTCAAATTAGTCATGCAACTTGGGAAGGTCAAGAACGCACAAAAAAGTAATGAACAGAGGCTCGAAGCAGTGTTGTAATTGCTAGCATGGGAAAATATAGGTTTAAACAAACAAAAAGCAGCGGAACCACAAGCTAGTTTGCTGATGTGTAATTAAGCTAGAGAATATAGAAGCAGTGTTGTATAATAGTTGTAACCAACAGGTGGCATCAGAACAACACCATTATCATAAATATAGCATGTAAAATAGTAGGGAATGATATCTGGGAAGTACAGTAATACTTAGGACAAAAGAAAAGCATTGTAACTATATGTGCACTAGTTTGTAATTTAGCACATGTAACCTGTTCACTGCCACACGTATGGACCTACAGGTGCAAGCAGAATATCTCATGAATAATTGAATGATCCCTTGAAGAAATTCGAAGGTGCAGTGCTTATGTTAAGAAAGTGAATGTAGGCGCCGGCCGTCGGATAATAGTAACTGATCCTCGGTGGCGTATGGGCATCGTTATCATACGTGAAAGCTAAGTATCGTTGATGATGCTCGTGTTGCGGTTGAGATTGGGCCAGCTGTCGCCGTTGCTGAAGTGGCCCCAGTGCTTCGGTTGCGGCGCCTGTCGATGTACAAGAAAGTTGATTTGTGGTAAGCGAATAGTTCAACAATAAAGAAGATAAAAACCGAAGGAGTACAAATCAATGAGGCTGTGGCATCAGTAAAGCGGGGCCGGTGGAGTTGAATATGGCATCCATGGAGCGGGTCTAGTGCAGTGGACGAAGGCGCCGGCGAAGCACACCCGGTGCGGTGTACAATGCTTTCGGGGAGTCAGATCTGTTGCGGCGGACAAGGGCTCGTATGAAGGGCCAGTGATGTGGCAGACGAGGGAGTCAGTGAAGGGCATACACTGTGGTGGACGAGGGTGCCGGTGAAGCAGACCGGTGTAGTGGACCATGATGGCGGTCAAGGAGATTTGAAGCGATGGACAAGCCAGTCACTGAAGCGGCTTTGGTGTAGAGGTGAGTTGGCAGTTGGGGGTTCCAAAGTGCGGAAGGTAGATATGGCGGGCTGTGAGGTACACCGCTGCAGCGGGGGACTAGATTCGGCGGTTTGGGGGTTGGGCGGAGGAGGCGGGGAGGGGAAGGGGAGGGGTTCTGGGGAAGAATGTTGGGGGCAAAGAGGGAAACAATGGAGTTACCAAAGCAGCCCTTTTTCATTCATGTGGCGGGGTTAAAACAAGAATTCGCAGGGCTAAAATTTCGTGCGCAAGATATTTTGATGTGAGTGGGCAGTTTGAAAGCTTTTGGCGGCTAAAATTAAGTGTTCTGCTCATTTACGACAAACTATGATATCATGGCCAAGAATTTATTTGTTGTGCATGCAAAAGAGTGCAAGTTTCGATAATCAGTGTACTCGAAACTTAGATTGTCCATTCAATTCAAATATGGATCATTGAGCTAGTGGAAGCAAATACCATCATATGCTCCAATTCAAATGAAATTCCAAATCCTAAATATGATGACAAAAACAAAAATGTGTATGTGTATGAAAAAGTGGTTGATTATAAGGTTTGAACATGACCGTATCTGTATATCTCTAGGTTTGATATATGAATATGAGATCACAAAATCCCGTCTTAAAAATGTACCCCTGTTTAAATGAATTACAAAAGCAAATAGTACAGTCGAATTCCAAAATTCCAATCTTAGGTTTGTAATTCTGGTACTTCAAAACTATACCACGCATGTTCAAAAGTATGATTATCTCATAGTCCAAACTGCGAAACAAATGGATCAACCATGAGTGCACACACTATTGACCGTATATATCTCAATTACATTTGTGTCTCTCAGATATAGACACCTCACTCTTTATCAGAAGCCCACCATCCAGTCCCCACTCCCCCCACACAAACCTTTCTCTCCCCCAGACACAAACACGGGAGCACATTTACCCCCCTCTCTCTTCTAAGTCCGAACCCCAATATAGGTCTCTATCACTTTGTCTCTCGGGCATGCACACTTCTCTTCCCCCACTCTCTAGGTCTCCCGACATCTCTCTTTCACAAGAACACGCACTATATAGAAGTGTATCTTTCCCATACACACAAAACATCGCCCCCAAACATCTATCTCCCTAGTTATGTGGTTCTCACACACTCTCCACCATCTCTCTATCTCCCTCGCATTAATTGATACACACCTCACTCACCACCCCCACTACACACAAAACATCCTTTGTATCCTTGTGCACCATTCTCCTCTTTCTATCTGTCCCACATGCGGACCCGACTCAGCTCCTTCCCTATATACATATATGTCGTGACTCTTTCCATAGCTCCCTACAGTATCATCGATCTCAATCTCGCACATTGTTCTCTCCACCATCTATTCTAGATCTCTCATAAAGTCTCTCTCACGCACACGATGACTCTCTTTCCTTGCATTTTAGTACATGGGCCACTTTCAAACAACATCAACCATGTCACCCTATCTATACGCCACTTCCGCACACAACTGCCCCTCTCTCTCCCCCTATCTCTCTCTCTCGCACCCCTCTCACACACACACTCGACGTCTCTTCCAAATAGTCTGCTCCCCACCCGCACCCATGCTATCCCGCTACTACGCATGCCTTTCTCTCTCTTAGACACACATGTCACACCATTCCCCCTTCCCTACTAGGCTTACCTCATTAGTGGTCTCTCTTCTCCACATACACACACTCCCTCTCACACACACGCGCGCACACAAACACACATAGACACACAGGACACCCATCTATCTGGATCCTTGTTTTAAGACACACACACCCTTGCATATTCTCTCCAGCTCCAGGTACATCTCTATAACTCACATGCGCACCAAAATTCTCCGTATCTCTAACTCACACATCTGTCCCCATGTCTGCATGTGTATCTCACACACTCACTCTCTCATTATGTCTATATGTTTCCACGTTACACAACACAAAGCCCCATCCACATGTCTTTTTCTATCCTCCACACACACAAACAAAGAATCTCTTATCATTGCCTCAGTCTCTCCATATCGCACACACACGCTCTCTCTCTCTCCCTCTCTCTCTCTCCCTCTCTCTCTCTCCCTCTCTCTCGCACACACGTTGAACCAGGGTTTCCTCGTGAATAACTTACCGTCTATTCATCAACTGTCGTGGCAGTAAGACGAAAACGAGACGTGAAAAAGAATACATCTACATGTCCGTAGACCACCTAGTATGACTACGAGGACTACAGAGAGCCAAAAGCGCGCTGCCATCACCCCCTCCTTATCGGCGACGGGAAAACCTTAGTTTCACAAAGTCGGGAAGCCATCGTGCTAAGACACCACATGCTCAGCCGTTGAATAGAAGGTAGATCCATGTTTATGGAAACAAGTATCAATAATACGTTTGTATTTCCATACTTATACTCCTATAAAAGACTTAGTTGGTGATGATGGTGTGTGTGGCAATCGTCATTTCTAACCATTAGATATACATCTAATGACTGTGAGGTAAGTTGTTGCCTTTTCGCAACAACATCCCACTTCTCTACTCCAATTTGTAGAGAACTCATTAGTATATATCTTAAAACCAGCCACATCCCTTCCTCTAAAGGAAATATGCCCAAGAGGCAATAATAAAGTTGTTATTTATATTTCCTTATATCATGATAAATATTTATTATTCATGCTAGAATTCAATTAACCAGAAACTTTATACATGTGTGAATACATAGACAAAACAAAGTGTCCCTAGTATGACTCTACTAGACTAGCTCGTTAATCAAAGATGGTTAAGTTTCCTGACCATAGACATGTGTTGTCATTTGATGAACACGATCACATCATTAGGAGAATGATGTAGTGGACAAGACCCATCCGTTAGCTTAGCATAATGATCGTTAAGTTTTATTGCTATTGCTTTCTTCATGACTTATACATATTCCTCTGACTATGAGATTATGCAACTCGCTAATACCAGAGGAAAAACTTGTGAGCTATCAAACGTCACAACATAACTGGGTGATTATAAAGATGCTCTACAGGTGTCTCCGAAGGTGTTTGTTGGGTTGGCATAGATCGATATTAGGATTTGTCACTCCGAGTATCGGAGAGGTATCTCTGGGCCCTCTCCGTAATGCACATCACTATAAGCCTTGCAAGCAATGTGATTAATGAGTTAGTTACGGGATGATGCATTACTGAACGAGTAAAGAGACTTGCTGGTAACGAGATTGAACTAGGTATGAGGATACCGAGGATCGAATCTCAGGCAAGTAACATACTGATGCCAAAGGGAATAAAATATGTTGTTATTGCGGTTTGACCGATAAAGATCTTCGTAGAATGTGTAGGAACCAATATGAGCATCCAGGTTCCACCATTGGTTATTGATCGGAGATGTGTCTCGGTCATTTCTACATACTTCTCGAACCCGTAGGGTCTGCACGCTTAACGTTCGATGACGATTTGTATTATGGGTTATGTGTTTTGGTGACCGAAGATTGTTCGGAGTCCCGGATGAGATCACGGACATGACGAGGAGTCTTGAAATGGTCGAGAGGTAAATATTGATATATTGATTGAAGGTATTCGGACACCGGAATGGTTTCGGGATGTTTCAGATATTTATCGGAGTACCAAGGGGTTACCGGAACCCCTCGAGGAAGTAATGGGCCAACATGCGCCATGGGGGAGAGAGAGGGAATCCCACAAGGGGTTCCCCCCATGGGTTGTCCGAATTGAACAAGGGGAAGGGGCCCGACCCCCCTTTCCTTTCCCCCTCTCCCTCTCCATCGCTCTTTCCCCCTCCATGAGAAGGAAAAGGGGGGCGAATCCTACTAGGATTGGAGTACTAGTAGGACTCTCCCCTTATGGCGCGCCCCCTAGGGCCGGCCTCCTCCCTCTCCCTCCTTTATATATGCGGGCAGGGCAACCCTTGGAGACACAACAATTTTTTCAAGCCGTGTGCGGTGTCTCTCTCCACGGTTTACTCCTCCGGTCATATTCATGTAGTGCTTATGCGAATCCCTGCGCAGATCACATCACCATCACCGTCACCGTCGCCACGCCGTCGTGCTGACGAAACTCTCCCTCGACCCTCTGCTGGATCAAGAGTTCGAGGGACGTCATCGAGCTGAACGTGTTCCCAACTCCCGAAGACGTTCGACTACATCAACCACCTTAACATAACGCATCCGCTTTCGGTCTACGAGGGTACGTGGAAACACTCTCCCCCTCTCGTTGTTATGCATCTCCCAGATAGATCTTGCATGATCATAGGATTTTTTTTGAAATTGCATGCTACGTTCCCCAACAGTGGTATCACAGCCAGGTCTATGCGTAGCTGATATGCACGAGTAGAACACAAAGAGTTGTGGGTGATAATAGTCATACTACTTACCGCCAACGTCTTATTTCGATTCGGCGGTATTGTTGGATGAAGCGGCCCGGACCAACCTTACATGACCACGTTCATGAGACCGGTTCCACCGACAGACATGCAACTTGTTTTGCATAAAGGTGGTTGGCGAGTGTTTGTTTCTCCAAATTTAGTTGAATCAAATTTGACTACGGGCGGTCCTTGTTGAAGGTTAAAATAGCATAGTTGACGAAAAATCATTGTGGTTTTGATGCGTAGGTAAGAACGTTCTTGCTAGAAGCCCGTAGCAGCCACGTAAAACTAGCAACAACAAAGTAGAGGACGTCTAACTTGTTTTTGCAGGGCATGTTGTGATGTGATATGGTCAAGACACATGATGCGATATAAGTTATTATATGAGATGATCATGTTTTGTAAAAGTTATCGGCAACTGGCAGGAGCCTTATGGTTGTCCCTTCATTGTATGAAATGCAATCGCCATGTAATTGCTTTATTTTGTCACTATGCAGTAGTGATAGTTGTAGAAGCAATAGTTAGCAAGACGACAACGATGCTACAATGGAGATCAAGGTGTTAAGCCGGTGATGATGGAGATCATAACAATACTTTGGAGATGGAGATCAAAGGCACAAGATGATGATTGCCATATCATGTCACATATTTTGATTGCATGTGATGTTTATCGTTTATGCATTTTATTTTGCTTAGAACGGTGGTAGCATTATAAGATGATCCCTTACTAAATTTCAAGGTATAAGTGTTCTCCCTGAGTATGCACCGTTGCTACAGTTCGTCGTGCGGAGACACCACATGATGATTGGGTGTGATAAGCTCTACGTTCACATACAACGGGTGTAACACAGTTTTGCATGTGCAGAATACTCAGGCTAAACTTGACGAGCCTAGCATATACATATATGGCCTCAGAACACTGAGACCGAAAGGTCGAACGTGAATCATATAGTAGATATGATCAACATAGAGATGTTCACCATTGAAAACTACCATCTCGAGTGATGATCGGACATGGTTTAGTTGATATGGATCACGCGATCCTTTAGATGACTAGAGGGATTTCTATCTAAGTGGGAGTTCTTAAGTAATATATGTCGGCATTCTGGGAACAGCGGTCCCCAGACTTGCCTGCCTGCGGCCTGCAGCGTGGCTCAAGTGGGGGCCCAGTGCGGCCCATCTTCATCAGCTCAAGCTCAAGACCCTCGCGAGGGGCCAAGCCTCGCGGGGCGGACGACAGGAAGCTTCCTCAGAGGCAGACTCATCAGGCAGGCTCGCGAGGAGGCAGAGAGATCAAGGCAGGGGTACCTCGCGAGGAAACCGTGATGCAAGCCATGACGATCGAGACTAGGCAGGCGCCAGGCGGGCGCCGGCCTGCGCAGTGTCGTTGTTTCCCCTTTGGTGCAAAGGGAGCAAGCACAGGCCAAGGCATCGGGCAAAGGTTACCATTCCGGTGCAACGAGAGCAAGACCAGCAGAGCGGCAGGACGGAGGTCACTGTGGAGCCCAAGACGGCATCATCACCAGTGCTTTTGGCAGCCGAAGACCACCTTTGGTCATGATAACTTGTACTAGATGTTCCCCTTCAAAATGGCCAATTGTTGGCGCCCTTCCCGCTCATTATTTGGGGAGCGGCCCAGGGCCTCTATAAGTAGAGCTAGCGACCACATAGAAGGGGCGATCGAATAAAACCAGAGAGCCCCGGACTAAGTAGAACACTCCGCACCAGCTCAAGAACACCTCTTGCGAGGCTGTTCCTCCTCTGTCTTGTTCATCATCAGCCCCTGAGGCAATCTACCACACCACACACTGGAGTAGGGTATTACACCACTACGGTGGCCCGAACCAGTATAAATCTTGTGTCGCTTGTGTTGTTCATCGTTTCTAGCTTAGATCGCACGAGGAGATTGGACGTAGATCGGTAGGAGAGAGATCTCCGCGCGCACCCCAGTGTTCCAACCTTAAGGGTCTGCCGAAACCCGAAATCCGACATTTGGCGCGCCAGGTAGGGGTGCGCCGGAATCTTTCTTCCGCCGTTCGCGTGTGAGCTTCCGTCGTATCCATGGCTGACGCTCGTCGGGCTCGCGCCGAGCGCCGGGCTACTCTCGCCACCAGCGTCGCCCAGACGGGGAACGTCGGCGGACACCCCAGTCGTTCCCCGTCGCCTGCCGCCACCGGCCCGACGAGGAATGAGCAGCAGGCCTCGTCCCAGCATCCTTCGGTATGGTGGGATGGCCGCACCGCCACCCCGTCGCTGACTCCAGCTGGTTTGTCGTCTCACGCCCGTCGCGCCCCCACGGACGCGCACGCCGCGCTGCTCCTGGCAAGAGAGCTCCTGCACTACCGCCCCGTCGACGACCTCTACGAGGACTGGCTCGCCCACATCACCGAGCTCGTCAGCGCCGCAGGGGCCCCCCTGTCTTCCCTCTCGCTGCCTCGCCCTCCATTCCGCGCAGGGGGCGAGGATCAGGAGGCGCCTCCACCGCCTCCTCCCCAAGAAGGCGCCCTGGCTCCAAGGTGCGCAGCCCCAGGGCGAGGCCCTCCACGTCCAGGGCCTGCGCAGCAAGAAGGGAGCTTCCAGGAGATCCCTCGTCCCCAAGAAGGTGCTCACGCGCTCCCAGCGCCGGCGTGCCAAGATCGCGTCCCTGTGCCTCCACGCCAAGACCTCGCGCTGCTCCAAGCGGCGGCGCGTGGTAATCCCTAGGAATAAGCCCAGCACCAGCAAAGGGGGTCGATGGCCACAGCAGGCTGACACGCCTTCACCCTCGAGCTACGTGACGTCACATGGCCAGGCAAGTTCAAGCGTGACCTTCCCCCTCACTACGATGGCACGGTGGACCCCGCGGAATTCCTACAGCTCTACAAGCTGGGCATCGAAGCCGCCAACGGGGACGAAAAAGTCATAGCGAACTGGTTTCCCATGGCTCTCAAAGACGGCGCCCGTACCTGGCTCCTGAATCTGGCTCCTGGCACGATCTCCTCCTGGGACGAGATGCGCACTCGCTTCATCACCAACTTCCAGGGCACCCGCGACCGGCCCCCGGCCGTGAGCGACCTGCGCCGCATCAAGTAACAACAAGGGGAAACCTACAGAAATACCTCCATCACTTCAACAACGCTCGCCTCAAGATCCCCAGGGTGACTGAAGAAGCCATCATCTCGGCCTTATCCGATGGCATGCGTGACATCAAGATGAACGAGGAGCTAGCAAGCCATGAAGACCTGTGCACATCCCTGGAGCTGTTCAACTTGGCGACCAAGTGTGCCAGGGCTGAGGAAGGGCGCCTCTCCCTCCTCGAGCTCCCGGCGGCCGACCCAGAAGAGAAAAAGCTCAAGGCCAAGGACGTGAAGCGCAAGGGGGATGCCGTGCTTGCAGCAGAACCAGACACCAAGCGAGGCAGGGATCAGCCTGAGTCATCCAAGGGCAGACCATACTGCATGTACCACGACCTCCATACCCACAACACCAATGAATTCAAGAGCTCGGGGCCGTGTGAGATGGTCGAATCGGCCAGCGCCCCGAGTGCAACGACAGGAGCTATGGCCGAGGAGGAAGAGGAGGCGGACGATGGGAAGACCGTGACCCTCGCCAAGGGTGGCGTGACCGACCTCACGAGGATCGCTGGCAGGACCAGCCTCGCGAGGGAGGCTGGAGGGATTAGCCTCGTGAGGATCGCCCGCATGGCAACGCATGCCTTCCTCCTCTGCCGCCACTGCCAAGGAGGAACGAAGACCAACATCAAGACGAGGGGGCTGGGGGCTTCCAGGAGCCGCGCGCAATCGCTTGCATCTTGGGTGGCGCCCAAGCCCCAGCATCATAGTGCATCTTCAAGCAGTTTGCTCGCGAGGTGAACGCAATCCTCCCCAAGCTTGAGGCCACACGCCCTCTTAGGTGGTCTGCATGCGCTATCACGTTCAGCTCAGCGGATCAGGTCAAGTGTACGGCAACAGCCGGAGTCCTCCCGATTCTTTGCTCCCCAGTCATCAGCAATGTGGAGGTCACCAGGACCCTCATTGACGGCGGAGCAGGGCTCAACGTCCTGTCCGTCGAGACATTCGACAATCTCCAAGTGTCGTACGATCAGCTTCAGCCGACCAAGCATTTCTCAGGAGTTACTGATGGTACCACTGTCCCGACAGGGCAGGTTCGCCTTCCAGTCACCTTCGAGCAGCACAACAACTACCGCACCGAGCTCATTGACTTCGACGTCGCCCACATTCGCCTGCCATACAACGCCATCCTTTGGTACCCATCCCTAGCCAAGTTCATGGCAGTGACTCGCCATGGTTACAATGTCCTCAAGATGCCGGGAAGCGGTGGAGTCATCACCGTGCCCTGTGAAGAAAGAGACGCAGTGTGTTCACTTGAGCGCGCATTCCAAGCCGCAGCAATCGAAGATCCAGATCGCAGGAGCGGGAGACTTCTCGAGGCGACCCTTAAGAACAAGAAGGCTTCGCCTGGCCCAAGCCATAAGGAGGCAGGCGCCTCCGGAGGTGTTGTGTCGGGATTTGCGCCCGATCAGGGAGCGCCACCATCTCTCGCATAGTAAGGCGCGCCTGGCGCCCTCCTCAGGCAGGGCTAGGGGGCTCTTTCTTGGAGAGCCACCGACTTTGCCAAGGTCGCGACGGAGGCGCTCGGGCACCACTTGGAGGGGTACTTCCAGGCACGTTTCCCTCAGGAAGATACAATGCAAGGAAGACCAAACCCTCAGGAGTTCATCGCAAGAAACACCCAGGAGCTACAGGAGTCAAGAGTCATGCACGGCAGCCGCCGCTTGCCCGCCATGGCCCCACATCCAGGCGAGGATGGTGGGCTGCGCGTCTGCATCGACGTGCCAGGGCTCAATCGAGTCGCGTCTTAGAAGCGCCTCTGGCCTTCGCGCGTGGGGTGTTGCGAGGGTCCACCTCACAGTTACGTTCACATGCCTTTCGGCCTGCCGAACGCGGTCGCCGCTCATCAGCGCCTGCTGAGGACCATTCTGGAGGCTTAGGAGGTCAGGCGTTGTGCGGTCCTGGCGGAAGTAGAGATGGCCCTCGAGGACCCACCTGTGCCCTCGGAGCCTCCCGGGGCTCCTGGGCCTGGGGGCTCGTGAGGGCCGACGTCTTCACTACGCATCGCCCGCTTCTTCAGCATCACTTCATCTCCAAGGGCACCAGGTGACATCTTTTAAAGTTCCATTTTCAGCTGGGAGTGCCCACAGGGCTGCATCATTCCCAGGTCGCGTGGGTCCGTCCCTGCGGCATGTGTCCATTTTGCTTATGCTTTTTACCTACCTTGTTGGGGGCGCCCCTCGGGCTGCATCATCCCAAGATGCTCGGGCTTGACCCAGCGGCGTTTGCTTTTCCTGCATCTACCTGAAATGAATTTCCTCCTGCATGCTTGACATACCCAACCTAATCTTCTGCTTGATTGAAGCCTACCTATGGAGCCACTAGCTCTGGCACGGCATTTGCGTACGGGTCCATCCCTGCAACACCGACAAATCTGAGTGGTTGAGCTCTGGCCGCGGCAGCCCCGCAAGGCGCCACCTCACCAGGCCCTCAGTGCCACGATCACTTCCTCGAAGCGGCCAAAGGTTGGCTGGCAACCGTAATGATAGGTCTTGTCTCTCCTTATGATTGGTGTGCAGGACCCACTCCGGGAGTAATGTTGGGGACGCCGCGAGCTATCTCTCCCTCTCTCCGGCACGAACCGCTTGCACGTTAAAAGGGGGGCGCCTGAGCATCGCTACTCATGCGCTCCTACTGGCTCTCCAGCCCTCACCCTCTGGCCTTGACCCACGGCATCGCGACCTGTCATACCAGAGGCGGCTGAGCTCGCTAAAGGGCCGGGACCTGAGGACGTAGAGCATTAAGGAAAGTACGAGGGAGTGGAAAGAAGCTCGCGAGGACCCAACCCAGCAGTGCCTCAGCTACCATCGCTCAGACCGGGTGCCTCGCCGAAGAACTACACCAAACTCAAAAGATAAGTCATGCCTTTACAAGAATTGGACCAACGCAGCGCCAAACCCTCGCCTAATGCGGCTCTGTCGCAACGACGCTGCCTTCCTTTCTTGCCCAACGAGGGCTACTTGAGCGCTAAAGTGGACCTCTCGAGCATCGCGACTCGGGGGCTCTTACCGGACTTCGGGCCGCTCACCTCCTGGCCTTGACCACGGCATCGCGACCTGGCATACCAGCGATGGCTGAAGCCTGCCTGGGGACTGGGACCTGTCGGCGTAGAGCGCTAGGTCCTCGTGAGGATAGAAAGGGGGAGCCGAGCCGCGACAAGACAAGCACCTCGCGTCGATTCATATTAAGGATACAATATTCACAAAAGACATTCACGCGCCTTACATACCCCCACGGGGTGTTGCTTCGATTCCTCGCAGGGAACAAAAGGTACTAATCCTAAGGGACGCTAATCGCCCGCACCTCCACAAGGGACACCATCCTCAACAGTGGGCTGCCCGGCACCGGCGCCAACCCCATCCAGATCAGTGGCGTTGGCGGCTTGGTGCAGCTGCCCTGCTCTGAGCACGGCGCGAGCTCGGGGGCTCGTAGCTGTCGTCACTCGTCTCCGGAGTCGCGAGAAGATCGGGGGAGCTGCTACATTCCCCAGCTCCTCTGCTATTGCCTGAGGAGCTGCTGGAGGGCCGATGGGCGGGCCAGGTCCTCGCCAGCTCGTCGCCCCTGCCGCTCCCCTTGGGGCAGCACTCCAGCCGGCGTCCCTTAGCATCGAAGACCTTGAAGAACATCAGGGAGGCGTCGTCGTATTCAAGATGAATTACGAGGGCACCCTCCGCCCGGCAGACCCAGGCGATCTGACCCCAGCCCCGGGTCATGAAGACCATGCCCGGAGCGACGACCGCGACCTCCGCTTTGGTCGCAGGGGTGCAACAGTCGGCGTTCTGCAGCCAGAGCTCCAGAGCCCCGTTCGGCGGCATCACGAAGGCGAAGGAGGGAGGAAGGCGGATCCAAGAGCTTGGAGGCATGGCGGCATGAAGCACGAACTCGCGAGAGGAGCCCTCGGCATGGACTCCGGGAGGAACGATGCGCACCACCGTGACTCGCCGGCGTCGACGGCGGCGCTGTCGGTGTCACTCGACGTCTTCTCCCCCAGGACCCATGACACGGGCGTACAAGGGTAGTGGAAACCTAGGCGGCGGCCGCTCGTACCAGGGCCTCAATGCCTCTTGCTGAGCGCCCTCATCCCGGCGGCAGAGGACCGGCCGCTTCTTCGGCGGAAGCGGGTCAGGGCCCTCTCGGGGGGCCTTCCCCTTCTCTTCTGCAGAAAACCGACGGATTGGTGCCTTTGGCGCAAGGAGAAGCAAGGACAAGGAAGAAGAAGAAAAGGAGTAGCAGGAAGGGATGGACTGAGGCGGCTCACGCAGGACTTGTCAAGTCGTGCGGTTGCCGAGACATCGTGGGAAGCGCAGATGCCCACGTCCAGTCAATCGCCACACGGTGCCCGAGGCCACAGGCTGTTGGGGCCCGCGGCCCAAACGCTTGCCCCTTCGCTTCTTTGCTAGACAAGGCCCAAGCGCGCCTTGGGCCCGGGGGCTACTGTCGGTGTTCTGGGAACGGGGGTCCCCAGACTTGCCTGCCTGCGGCCTACAGCGTGGCTCAAGTGGGGGCCCAGCGCGGCCCATCTGCATCACCTCAAGCTCAAGACCATCATGAGGGGCCAAGCCTCGCGGGGCGGACGACAGGAAGCTTCCTCAGAGGCGGCCTCATCAGGCAGGCTTGCGAGGAGGCGGAGAGATCAAGGCAGGGGTACCTCGCGAGGAACCCGTGACACAAGCCATGACGATCAAGACCAGGCGGGCGCCAAGCGGGCGTCAGCCTTCTAAGTGTCCTTGTTTCCCCTTCGGTGCAAAGGGAGCAAGCACAGGCCAAGGCATCGGGCAAAGGTTACCATTCCGGTGCAACAAGACCAAGACCAGCAGAGCGGCAGGACGGAGGTCACCATGGATCCCAAGACGGTGTCATCACCAGTGCTTTTGGCAGCCAAAGACCACCTTTGGTCAGGATAACTTGTACTAGATGTTCCCCTTCAAAATGGCCAATTGTTGGCGCCCTTCCCGCTCATTATTTGGGGAGAGGCCCAGGGCCTCTATAAGTAGAGCTAGCCGCCACATAGCAGGGGCGATCGAATAAAACCAGAGAGCCCCGGACTAAGTAGAACACTCCACACCAGCTCAAGAACACCTCTCGCGAGGCTGCTCCTTCTCTGTACTGTTCATCATCAGCCCCTGAGGCAATCCACCACACCACACATTGGAGTAGGGTATTACACCACAACGGTGGCCCGAACCAGTATAAATCTCATGTCGCTTGTGTTGTTCATCGTTTCTAGCTTAGATCGCCCGAGGAGATTCGACGTAGATTGGTAGGAGAGAGATCTCCACGCGCACCCCAGTGTTCGAACCTTAAGGGTCTGCCGGAACCCGAAATCCGACAATATGATTAATTGAACTTTAATTTATCATGAACTTACTCCTAATAGTTTTTGCATATCTATGTTGTTGTGGATCAATGGTCCGTGCCACCGTTCCCTTGTATTTTAATGCGTTCCTAGAGAAAGCTAAGTTGAAAGATGATGGTACCAACTACATGGACTGGGTCCATAACTAGAGGATTATCCTCATTGCCGCAAGAAGGATGGAAAAGTGAAAGGTATATTTGATATACATGTTATTGATGTGTACCTTACTAATGATCGTAGTAGCGCCTGGGTATTTGATACTGGTTCTATTGCTCATATTTGCAACTTGAAACAGAGGCTATGGACTAAACGAAGATTGGCTAAGGACGAGGTGACGTTGCGCGTCAGAAATGGTTCCAAGGTCGATGTGATCGCCGTCGGCACACTACCTCTACATATACCTTCGGCATTAGTTTTAGATCAAAATACTTGTTATTTGGTGCCAGCGTTGAGCATCAACATTATATCTGGAACTTGTTTGATGTGAGATGGTTATTCATTTAAATCAGAGAATAATAGTTGTTCTATTTATATGAGTGATATCTTTTATGGTCATGCACCCTTGATGAGTGGTCCATTTTTGTTGAATCTCGATCGTAGTGATACACATATTCATAATATTGAAGCCAAAATATGCAAAGCTAATAATGATAGTGAAACTTATTTGTGGCACTACCGATTAGGTCATATTGGTGTAAAGCGCATTAAGAAACTCCATGCTGATGGGATTTTGGAATCACTTGATGCTTGCGAACCATGCCTCATGGGCAAGATGACTAAGACTCCGTTCTCCGGAACAATGGAGCGAGCCATCGAATTATTAGAAATAATACATACTAATGTATGTGGTCCGACGAGTGTTGAGGCTCGCGGCGCGTATCGTTCTTTTCTGACCTTAACAGATGATTTGAGCAAATATGGGTATATCTACTTAATGAAACATAAGTCTGAAACATTTGAAAAGTTCAAAGAATTTCAGAGTGAAGTGGAAAATCATCGTAACAAGAAAATAAAGTTTCTATGATCTGATCGCGGAGACGAATATTTGAGTTACGAGTTTGGTCTTCATTTGAAACAATATGGAATAGTTTCGCAACTCATGCCACCTGGAACACCACAGAGTAATGGTGTGTCCGAACGTCGTAAACTTACTTTATTAGATATGGTGCGATCTATGATGTCTCTTACCAATTTAACACTATCATTTTGGGGTTGTGCTTTAGAGACGGCTGCATTCATGTTAAATAGGGCGCCATCTAAATCCGTTGAGACGACACCATATGAACTGTGGTTTGGCAAGAAACCTAAGTTGTCGTTTCTTAAACTTTGGGGTTGCGATGCTTATGTGAAAAAGCTTCACCCAGATAAGCTCAAACCCAAATCGGAGAAATGCGTCGTCATAGGATACCCAAAGGAAACTATTGGGTACACCTTCTATCACAGAGCCGAAGGCAAGATATTCGTTGCCAAGAATGGTTCCTTTCTACAGAAGGAGTTTCTCTCGAAAGAAGTGAGTGGGAGGAAAGTAGAACTTGATGGTTCATCACAAAAATTAGTTCCAGTGATGCCTACACCAATTAGTGAGGAAGCTAATGATGATGATCATGAAACTTCAGATCAAGTTACTACCAATCCCCATAGGTCAACCAGAGTACGGTCCGCACCAGAGTGGTACGGTAATCCTGTTCTAGAAGACATGTTATTAGACCATGACCAACCTACGAACTATGAGGAAGCGATGATGAGCCCAAATTCCATGAAAGGGCTTGAGGCCATGAAATCTGAGATGGGATCCATGTATATGAACAAAGTATGGACTTTGGTTCACTAGCCCGATGGTTGGCAGGCCATAGAAAATGAATGGATCTTCAAGAAGAAGACTGACGCTGATGGTGTTCTTACTATCTACAAAGCTCGACTTGTTGCGAAAGGTTTTTGAAAATTTCAAGGAGTTGACTACGAGGAGACCTTCTCACCCGTAGCGATGCGCAAGTCTGTCCGAATCATGTTAGCAATTACCACATTTTATGATTATGAAATTTGGCAAATGGATGTCAAAATTGCATTCCTTAATGGATTTCTTAAAGAAGAATTGTATATGATGCAACCAGAAGGTTTTGTCGATCCTAAAGGTGCTAACAAAGTGTGCAAGCTCCAGCGATCCATTTATGGGTTGGTGCAAGCCTCTCGGAGTTGGAGTATACGTTTTGATAGTGTGATCAAAGCATATGGTTTTATACAGACTTTTGGAGAAGCCTGTATTTACAAGAAAGTGAGTGGGAGCTTTGTAGCATTTCTAATATTATATGTGGATGACATATTATTGATTGGAAATGATACAAAATTTCTATATGGCATAAAAGGATACTTGAATAAGAATTTTTCAATGAAAGACATCGGTGAAGCCGCTTATATATTGGGCATCAAGATCCATAGAGATAGATCAAGACACTTAATTGAACTTTCACAAAGCACATACCTTGATAAAGTTTTGAAGAAGTTCAAAATGGATCAGTCAGAGAAAGGGTTCTTGCCTGTATTACAAGGTGTGAAGTTGAGTCAGAGTCAATGCCCAACCACTGCAGAAGATAGAGAGAAAATGAAAGTCATTCCATATGCCTCAGCCATAGGTTCTATCATGTATGCGATGTTGTGTATCAGACCTGTGTGTGCCTTGCTATAAGTTTAGCAGGGAGGTACCAAAGTAATCCAGGAGTGGATCACTGCACAGCGGTCAAGAACATCCTGAAATACCTAAAGAGGACTAAGGATATGTTTCTCGTTTATGGAGGTACAAAGGCTTGTCGTAAATGGTTACGTTGATGCTAGCTTTGACACTGATCCGGATGACTCTAAGTCGCAAACTGGATACGTATTTATATTGAATGGTGGAGCTGTCAGTTGGTGCAGTTCCAAGCAGAGCGTCGTGGCGGGATCTATGTGTGAAGCGGAGTACATAGCTACTTCAGAAGCAGCAAATGAAGGATTTTGGATGAAGGAGTTCATTTCCAATCTAGGTGTAATACCTGGTGTATCAGGTCCAGTGAAAATCTTTTATGACAACACTGGAGCAATTGCCTTAGCGAAGGAAACCAGATTTCACAAGAGAACCAAAGAAATCAAGAGACACTTCAACTCCATCCGTGATCAGGTCAAGGAGGGAGACATAGAGATTTGCAAGATACATACGGATCTGAATGTTGCACACCCATTGACTACGCCTCTTCCATGAGAAAAACATGATCAGAAGCAAGACTCCATGGGTGTTAGAATCATTACAATGTAATCTAGATTATTGACTCTAAGCAAGTGGGACACTAAAGGAAATACGCCCTAGAGGCAATAATAAAGTTGTTATTTATATTTCCTTATATCATGATAAATGTTTATTATTCATGCTAGAATTGTATTAACCGAAAACATGATACATGTGTGAATACATAGACAAAACAAAGTGTCCCTAGTATGCCACTACTAGACTAGCTCGTTAATCAAAGATGGTTAAGTTTCCTGACCACAGACATGTGTTGTCATTTGATGAACGGGATCACATCATTAGGATAATGATGTGGTGGACAAGACCCATCAGTTACCTTAGCATAATGACCGTTAAGTTTTATTGCTATTGCTTTCTTCATGACTTATACATATTCCTCCGACTATGAGATTATGCAACTCCCGAATACTGGAGGAACACCTTGTGTTCTATCAAACGTCACAACGTAACTGGGTGATTATAAAGATGCTCTACAGGTGTCTCCGAAGGTGTTTGTTGGGTTGGCATAGATCGAGATTAGGATTTGTCACTCTAAGTATCGGAGAGGTATCTCTGGGCCCTCTCGGTAATGCACATCACTATAAGCCTTGCAAGCAATGTGAATAATGAGTTAGTTATGGGAAGATGCATTACAGGACGAGTAAAGAGACTTGCGGTAACGAGATTGAACTAGGTATGAGGATACCGACGATCGAATCTCGGGCAAGTAACATACCGATGACAAAGGGAAAAACATATGATGTTATTGCGGTTTGACCGATAAAGATCTTCATAGAGTATGTAGGAACCAATATGAGCATCTAGGTTCCGCAGTTGGTTATTGATCAGAGATGTGTGTCAGTCATGTCTACATAGTTCTCGAACCCGTAGGGTCCACACGCTTAACATTCGATGACAATTTGTATTATGAGTTATGTGTTTTGGTGACCAAATGAGATCACGGACATGACGATTTGTATTAACCCGTAGAGTCCTGAATGAGATCATGGACATGATGAGGAGTCTCGAAATGGTCGAGAGGTAAAGATTGATATATTGGACGAAGGTATTCGGACGCTGGAATGGTTTCGGGACGTTTCAAATATTTATCAGAGTACCGAGGGGTTATCGGACCACCCGGGGAAGTAATGAGCCAACATGGGCCATAGGGGAGAGAGAGGGGAGCCCACAAGGGGTGGCGAACGTCCCCCCATGGGCTGTCCGAATTGGACAAGGGGAAGGGCGCCCCTTTCCTTTCCCCCTCTCCCTCTCCTTCCCTCTTTCCCCCTCCATGAGAAGGAAAAAGGGGGGGGCGAATCCTACTAGGATTGGAGTCCTAGTAGGACTTGCACCTTATGGCGCGCCCCCTAGGGCCGGCGTCCTCCCTCTCCCTCCTTTATATACGTGGGTAGGGAACCCCTTGGAGACACAACAATTGTTCCAAGCCGTGTGCGGCATCTCTCTCCACGGTTTACTCCTCCGGTCATATTCACGTAGTGTTTAGGCGAAGCCCTGCGTGTATCACATCACCGTCATCGTCACCAGGCCGTCGTGCTGACAAAAATCTCCCTCGGCCCTCTACTGGATCAAGAGTTCGAGGGACGTCATCGAGCTGAACGTGTGCTGAACTGAGAGGTGTCGTACGTTTGGTACTTGATCGGTTGGATCGCGAAGACGTTCGACGACATCAGCCGCGTTAACATAACGCTTCCGCTTTTGGTCTACGAGGGTACATGGACACACTCTCCCCCTCTCATTGCTATGCATCTCCTAGATAGATATTGCATGATCCTAGGAATTTTTTTGAAATTGCATGCTACGTTCCCCAACATCCTCACCTCGAGGGGCCAAATTGGGCCTGGGGCAACTAGGGCTGTAGCCCCAGGCGTGGCCCAAGTAGCCTTTATACATATAGTAGCAAATATTTGAGAATTTGGGATACGGGGAAGATTGGCCCCAGGCTTCACGTAGATGTACAAGGCTTCAACCCATTAGCCCAAGTCAAGTGGACCGATCAGAACAGAAAATCAATCGCGCTGCCGAAAAATCTATCAACGAGAACACGTTGACGCTTCGATCTGTCGCTCGCTCGTTCACCAAGAAAAAAATCCCTCTCCCGATCAGCAAAGAAACTCTCGCCTCTCTCAAACAGAGCTCCCATGCGCTGCGCGGCTATGCCGCCGCCGTCAGTCCTCAAGCCGTGATTCCCCGCTGCGCCGGCTGACGGATCCAGCGTCCTGACCACCTGCCTCTCCTAGTCTCCGTCTGATCTTCTCAAACTATTGCTAAACTACAGTGCACACATAGGTAATAAGTAATCTGTAACTCTGTATCATCTAATTATTTTCCCTAGTTTCTTTATATCAGGCAAACTCAGTGAATTGGTGGTGTTAAATTATATTGCTTAGTTAGTTTTATTTCACTGTCATAAGGAGATTAGAAATCCAAGATGAAGAGGACCCGTACAATTGAAGCATTTATGACATTAAGATTATACAGTGCTATCAAAAAAAATGAGGAAACACAAGGGGCTACTACCTCGTGGACTTTGTGTTAATGGTATATAATATGTTTTTCTTTTTGCAAAATTTCATATGAACAATTGATTTATTCTATGTCCACTATGCTGCCTTTTTTTAAATACTTTATTTTATGGTTGCAGTCCCAGGTCGTTCTACTGTTGTTGGTGAACAAAGGATGACCTTGAATTAAGCAAGTTCACTAATTTGGTACCAAACAATTTTTGCAATGATGCACTTTGTTAAACTATTTTTCAATGGGATTTCCTCTCATGATAATAATGAATTTATATTTTGTTTTGAATGTGATTTTATGGCATACATATAATGCACATTGATGTGCATGATATTTAACATTATATTTGGTCAGTTAGTTTTAGCCCGAGGCTTTCACAAATCCTGGTTCCGCCTCTGCTCACCTCATCAAAACAGGCTGAGGAATATATTCTGTCTTAAACATAATATACTTTTAGTGATATATGTATATCAAAATTAGAGTGTTTTCTATCAAGTTTGTGAATAAGTATTATTCTACTTATGAACCGTTGCAACGCATGTGCATATTGCTAGTATTTCCGTACTTTCGAGTTTTCCATCGATATTAGCCACTCATGGTCGATATTTAGTTTGAATTGCACACACGTAGGCACTATGTAACTAGCCGTGCTTATTGGCTACCAAAGCTAAACTTTCACTCCTACTTACAGTATGTAGAGTATTTAACAAAAATCTACCACTTTCAACCAGCCCTAGGAAGAAACTACTGTACAAAAATAGCAAAAAACATACCCAAAATTTCTTAATCCGCACCAAGAAACTACTACATAGTGCCGATTAGGCTCGTTTAAATCTGTTTATGACAGGGTTGGCCCACACGTCCATGCTAACGAGGCACCTTAAACCAACACCGTATGTTTGGCCGTTAAGTCACGAGGGACCCACATCTGAGCATTTATCCTCTTCTTCCTCCTCCAATCATTATTTTGCCTGAACATTACTTCAAACAGTTTGTATGCGTGTTCGTCGGTGGCCTGGTGATGATCGAGCTGGCCTTCGTTCTGCCGGACGGGTCGAACGCCATGCTAGCCTCTGCACGGGTTGGTTGGCTGACCCGAGCGCGGCTCACGCATGAGCAAGCCACGATGCTGGCCATCGCTTGAGCCAAATGGCTGGCCTTAGCGCAGCACACGCAAGCAAGGCGCCGCACCGCCGTGCCAACCCAGCTAGCAAACCTTGCAGACAAGCAGTTGGATGCATCCAACAGGGTGTGTGCTAACTTGGCTAGCTAGCGGCTGCGAGCGCCGCACGGAGCTGGCATCCGGGTTGCCGCAAGATGGGCTCCGCGCAGCCGGCGCTTTTGACCTCACCTTCTGCCGACGGTGGTAGCTGCCTCCTATGGTCGAGGATGACTAGGTGGACGGGCCTGAGGTAGGAGGTGACTCAGGGATTTTTTGTCCAGACTAGCATGTAGGTCTCACAAGTCATAATGCTTAACTTGCTGGTCAAATAGACGGCGTTGACTTAACGAGTGACATGGGTTTAAACGTGCCTATAACGGCACTTGGTTGTTTATTGCGACGGATTAAGAAATTTTTGGTATGTTTTTGCTAATTTTTGTAGAGTAGTGGTTTCTTGGTAGGGCTGGTTGAGAAGTGGCAGCTTCTCGGTAGTGGTTTCTTGTAAGGAACAATGTACTAGCGACAAAAAGATATTCTAGGTTGCATTGTACTACTAGTGGTTGCGGGAGTGTATAGCTCGTTCTCGTTTTGTGGGTCCGATCCCGTCCGAATGCACGGCGGCCTTTAAAAAAATATTAACCTCGCTGCGAGCCAATATTGTACACTAGTAGTTTGACTTTTGAAGTCCGACGGACGTGTCCCACCATAATCTGGGTGCACTGGATAGCCTAACCATGTGAACGTGTTTTCCCTCCAATCATCTCGTGGCTCGCGTACTAGAGTATTATGTACGCCCTAGCCGCACCTCACTTGTTGCTTCCTCATCAGCTACCATCTTTAAACTAGCACCTCCCAATTAAGCCTGAGGAGCCGGAAAAGCCTGGCGCCGCATTGGGAACTATGCAATTTGGCTCCGGACATAAAGTACTAGTAGTACTACTCTGTAGCTTGAGGCGTTCCACGCACGGACTTTGCTCCATTATCGGCTCTAAACTCTTTAGAAATATTCCTCTTGACACGATTTTTTTGTTTTGAAACGGAGGCAAAAGCTTTGCCTCATCTCATCAATAAAGAAGGAATTCCGGACCCGCCATTCGTATCGGCCTTCCGGACAGGCTGGGCTTGAATACGTATGATGATGCCAACATGATATTGAAGAAGATAGCAATTGCGGACCCGCCGAGAAAGAAACGCAACTACAAAGGTTACTCTATCATCGCGGTGTTCGACATAAGGATTGCCATCAGTACAAATGGTTGTAACGGCAGAGGTTGACACATGTTGGCCGCGACAAATTTGTACCCCTACACGTTCAAAGATGTCGTGTGCCATGTAGGCCGCATCTTCACGGTGACAAGCCAGGGGACTTTTTTCATTTAGATGCCATCCTATGGTACGGGAGATTACAAACAGAATGCACAAACCATCATTTGCATCCCTAACGACACTCCATTATTTGGTGGGACTAGGCATCCCCCGATCAAAATAAGATCGCCGATCTTGGATGTGCATTTGCATCCGTGATTCGGTCTAACCTGGAACCTTGTAGCTGACTTTGGCAGATTGGGATCAACTATTTTAGCAGCCGTTACCCACGGTACCACTGATGTGCAACAAGGTCACATGATCTACCACGATCGGACCATCACCATCTACCCAGGTATTCCATTTTCTCATTGCTATTTGTTAGAGTAGCAGTACTTGTTAGTTATTTTCTTTTCTTGACTGGGACATGTTTAGTTGTACTAGTACTACAATTTAGTATTAGATTTTTTAACCCTCTCACCACCTCTTTCATTGTAGTACTACTAGTACTAGTACTTTTTACCTTGGAGGAGGCGTATAGTTAGGCCCTTGAAGACTTGAACCCACTAGCTCCCACCATTTTTGTTTTTCCATGTCTTACTACATCTCATCCATGTAGCCAAGAGTGGCTATATATAATAACCTGATTATTTTACTTCCTCTCTACTGGAGTAGTACTACTTGCTGCACAATATAACTGACCGGCATATTTGAGCACAAAATTATCATGACCATGTACCTTACCATGTGTCTAGATCTGAGATGTCGCGTGTACTTGATGGACAACACTGAGTTCGACCCCCGTGATGCTATGTGGGTGCCGCGTAACACTCTTAGAGAGTACTCGCTTTTCATTGGGGATAGCTACCCCTATTGTGAAGCAGATGCCACCTGATAACCACAAGTATAGGGGATCGTTTGTAACCATCTTCGATAAATAAGAGTGTCGAACCCAATGAGGATCTAAAGGTACTAAAGGTAGAACAAATATTCCCCGAAATACTATCGACCACTGATACAACTCTACGCACACTTAACGTCCGCTTTACCTAGAACAAGAATAAAACTGGAAGTACTTTATGAGAATACAACTATGAATAGATTGCCAGATAATAAAAGTAGATAGCTTTTGTCACACAAGAAAGTCATTTGTCCCTAGGTGATCGATAAATAGACCGGTGATCATTATTGCAATTTTATATGTGGGAGAGGCATGAGCTAACATACTTTCCATACTTGGATCATATGCACTTATGATTGGAACTCTAGCAAGAATCCACAACTACTAAAGATCGTTAAGGTAAAACCCAACCATAGCATTAAGTATCAAGTCCTCTTACTCCCATACACAACAACCCACTTACTCGGTTATGTGCTTCTATCACTCACGCCACCCACCATAAGCGAATCATGAACGTATTGCAACACCCTACAGCGGGGATCCCTCATGTTTGCGCGATACAGAGAGCACCATAGGTCAAAACCAAAATAAAACATACAACTCAAACCAATCACGATCATCAATCAACCCATATGACAAAACAGGTCTACTCAAACATCATAGGATAACCACATATCATTGCAGCGGGAAAAGATAGGTTACACTGCTTCTTCTTCTTCTTATTATTATTATTATTATTATTATTATCATTATTATTATTATTATTATTATTATTATTATTATTATTATTATTATTATTATTATTATTATTATTATTATTATTATTATTATTATTATTATTATTATTATTATTATTATTCTTGTTCTTCTTGAGGGTTCCCCCTCTGGTCCATGGCCTCCATGGCGGCGAAGGGGCAGGAGCACCTCCTAGATTGGATCTATCTCTTTGTTCTCCTGTTTGCGTTCCTGTTTTTCAGCCCTTCACCGTTTCTTAAATTCCCAAAGATCCGTAACTCCGATTGCACTGAAATTTTTACATGATTTTTTCCCATAAATTTTCTTTCTTGCTCCTGAAGAAGAGACCCAAACGACTTACGGGGTACCCACAAGGCACCATCGCGCGCCAGGGGCGCCAGGCGCGCCCTGGTGGGTTGTGGAGGCCGTGGGCCACCGTTTGCGTTGATTCCACCTCCAAAAAATCACATATATTCAAAAATAATTCTCTGTATATTTTTATCGCATTTCGACTTTGTTTGATATGGATATTCTGTGAAACAAAAACATGCAACAAATATGAACTAACACATGGCACTAGCTCAATATGTTAGTCCAATAAATCATATAAATTGTTGCCAAAAGTATGTGAAAAAGTTGTATAATATTGGCATGAAACAGTAAAAAATTATAGATACAACGAAGACATATCAGCATCCCCAAGCTTAATTCCTGCTTGTCCTGGAGTAGGTAAATGATAAAAAAGATAATTTTTGATGCAGAATGCTACCTAGCATAATCTTGATCATATATCTAATCATGGCATGAATATTAAGACACGAGTGATTCAAAACAATAGTCTATAATTTGACATAAAGACATCAATACTCAGGCATCCCAACAAACAATCATGTCTTTCAAAATATCAATGCTAAAGACCGCTATCCCTACAAAATCATATAGTCTTCCCATGCTCCATCTTCTTAACACAAAGTATTTATCATGCACAACCCCGATGACAACCAGAGCAATTGGTTCATAATTTTTAACGCGCTTCAGCTTTTTCAACACCCACGCTATACATAAGCGCAAGGATATAGCACTATGGGTGGAATAGAATACGGTGGTAGAGATTAATTTGGAGAAGACAAAAAAAGCAAGAAAGTCTCACATCGATGCGGCTAATCAACGGGCTATGGAGATTCCCATCAATTGATATCAATGCGAGGAGTAGGGATTTCCATGCAACGGCTGTACTAAGAGCTATAAGTGTATGAAATCTCAAACTGAAAACTAAGTGGGTGTGCATCTAACTCTATAATAAAAATTACCACTAGTATATGAAAGTGACTACATAGGAGACTCTCTACATGAAAAACATGGTGCTACTCTGAAGCACAAGTGTGGAATTGGCATGCCCCTTCTCTTCTTATTTCATTTTTTCTTTTCTTTTTTTCTTTTTTTTCTTGGGCCCTTTTCTGCCTCACTTTTTTTCTTCTTTCTTCCTTTTTTTCTTTTTGTCCGGAGTCTCATCCTGACTTTTGGGGGAATCATAGTCTCCATCATCCTTTCCTTACTGGGACATGCTCTAATAATGAATAATGATGATCATCACACTTTTATTTACTTACAACTCAATATTACAACTCGATACCTTGAACAAAGTATGACTATATATGAATGCCTCTCGCAGTGTACCAGGATGTGCAATGATTTAGCATAGCAAGGATATCAAAAAACGGACAAACCATGGAAATACCGTGCTAGCTTTCTTACGATCATGCAAAGCAATATGACAATGAATGCTCAAGTCATAAAAAATAATGGTGGAAGTTGCATGGCAATATATCTCAGAATGGCTATGGAAATGCCATAATAGGTAGGTATGGTGGTTGTTTGGAGGAAGATATAATAAGGCTTATGTGTGATAGAGAATATCATATCACGGGCTTTGGATGCACCGGCGAAGTTTGCACCACGTCTCGAGGTGAGAAAGGGCAATGCACGGTACTGAAGAGGCTAGCAAATTGCGGAAAGGTAAGAGTGCGTATAATCCATGGACTCACATTGGTACTCACATACTGATTGCAAAAGTTTATTAGCCCTTGAAGCGAAGTACTACTATGAATGCCCCTAGGGGGATAGATTGTTAGGAAAAGACCATCGCTCGTCCTCGACCGCCACTCATAAGGAAGACGATCAATAATAAATCAGGCTCCAACACTACTGCAGGATGCCGCTAACGCGACACAACAATCAGAGAACCTTTAACGAAACTGTGTGATGCATTAATCGCAAACAGTGATGTAAAAAACTGTTAAAAAGATGCAAAATGTTTGTGATGGCGGATACATCAAACATGATTTAGATTAGAGTTGCTTGTGCAATGCGTGACATTCGGTTCACTCGAATGAACTATTTGCGATGGGACAGAACAACAAAAATGGGCAGCCAGATGAAGGTGTGTGCGATGTACGGCATACAGTTCACTCAGATGAACTGTTTGTGATTAGGCAACACAACAGAAACGGTCAGCCAGATCAAAGGTGTGTGTGATATACGACATCAAGTTCACTTGGATGAATTGTTTGCGCTGAGCCAAGAGAATAGAAATGCCTCAACTTAACAAGATGTGTGTCGTACGCGGCAAACAGGTATGTAATCAAAAATGTGTGCGAAGACCGGCCGATAATGACACAGATCATTGCTGCTAATAAGCCGTGTGTGTTGTGGGTAAACACGTCCTGGTATACAATTGCCAGTGATTGATGAATTCATCACCGACGGTTTCCCTAGTATGTTCCGTGTGCGATGTGATTGCATACAGAACACCAACATATATACTAATAAGGACATGATTGCACAACCAAATTAAACATCCATTTACATAGGTGTCTAGTACACACATCACATTTCCACACACCAAAGTAAACTATTACATGCATAAGTGAGTAGGATAAACGATCATCTGATCATCATCTACTTCTTCTTGTGACGCTTGCTGCCACTCCTCTACTAGGATAAACAATATTCTTTACTGTGAATAGTGTGCTCTGTTGGGCATACAAGTGTATGAATCATAGCCTTGTGCGAGCAATGTGCCAGCACGCATCATGCTACCTCGATGTACCTTCTATGCTAGGTTTCCATTAATTGATGGAGTTTTATGACCACGCACCATTTCCCGCCATTTCCTCACCAATTTCCCGCCGCCACCCACCGATATTGCGCAGAAACCTAGGCAGCACGCGATGCATCGAGGCAACAAGCATAGCATGTAGCACATACACCTTTTCCAAGCATGCCAACCCACCGAAGCGCCACCTCTGCCATCAACCTCCTCGACGAGGAAAATGAGAAGGCGCCATGGCCCGTCAAGGCTGAGGCACTCCCCAACAACGCGATGGACGACGTCGTGCCATGCGTCATCGCCAGGGTTGACCAGACCCTTGGCGCATGATGCTTAAGTGCTGCGAATCAAGATAGGCATGTCAGCACTGAGAGGCTGCAGCTCGCCGCACAACATGATCAATAGTGTGCCGCAAAGCAAGCTAGGCACATCCACGTTAATAGGCTACGGCTCGCCGCACAGCGAGACCGTTGGAGCGCCGTAGAGCGAGAGGCGCGGCGTGCCGCATAGGAAGAGCAGATCCATCGGTGCTTGCCTGTTGTCAACAGGGCGTCGTAGCTGGGTACACATCCTGTCAATACCCCCATTCCTCGCTAAGAGTGGGCAGAGGCCGTCTACGCCGTAATGGCACTAAAGGCCAGCCACGCCGTACTTGCATAAAATGCCCGCCGCGCCATTCGCCTTGTCCGCGGCCCGCTCGATGCCAACGTGTTGGTCGCTAGGCTCGACCGCCTCCTTGGCCTAGGTGTCCACCTGGGCGCCGTAGAGGAACGTGGCCGTCACATCCTTGAGCTGGTGATCTCCGATGAAATAGGCAACTTGGAGCTCGAGATCGTGCTCCAGATGTACCGCAAGCGTGTCGGCCGCTTGGATGAATGCCTGCATGAGTTCAGGCAGAGCTAAGAGCTACCATAGGCATGGGTTGCTGGTCATGGACGCGTTTTATTTTGTTGAGTCGTTTTGACGTGGATCATTATGTGGCACAACAATCGTAATATTGCTGTTTTTCAATGTATGTACTCTGTTTTCCGTTCTTATATGTTCTGTTTCAATGTGTGTATATATGCTTTCCATTCTGTATATGTGGATAACAACTAGATACAAATTAGTATACAAAAACATATAGAAAAATGGAATTCATAATATATAAATATATATATATATATTAATTGTTCATTAGTTCATCACAGAATATATATAATATCATCACATATACGTGATGATACTTAACTACTAGGTACAATGCATAAAATTGAAAACGAACAATACTAAAACTAATAATGCCTCCTGGGGGCCGTATTCAGCCCCTCGCTAGAAGCTCCGTGGTGCGCAGCGTCTTCCCAGCGTGGAGGTTGTACTCCGCCTCCTCCGCCTCGCAACGCATGACACGTCGATGTGCCTCTTGCTGGCAGACGAGCGTGAACGATCATGCCATTTCGTTGGGCACCCATCAGAGCTCCTCGTCGGTGGCACGCTGGAGCTTATGGGACCACCTCCACGCAGCGATTAGGCGCCTAGCACCTTTGACCTTCCTCGCGAAGTACCCATCTTTGCAGACCTCCTCTGCACGACGACGCGCCCACCCACAAAGCTCCACCGCTGTCTTTTTCCAGGTGGACTCATAGGCTTCACAGGACACCTGATACCTGGCTTCCTCCTCTGCCATCAACTTCTTGAATGCCATTTGCCTGGCTTTCTCAGCCGGCTATAGTGACTTCCACAAACAAAGATTATACTAGCCCCAAAACCACTCCAAAGTTGGGGGGTCCGATGCAACCTCGTCCAATGGCCTGTAGGGGTCCTCCTTGTCACTGCTCTTCCACTGAACATCCTCGGGGGGGGGGGGCAACGCCTCCTCGTCGGTGCGTGGGCAGATTGGCGGCACCATGGCAGAGATTTGTGTGTGAGACAGAGAGATGGCGGGCAAGGGGAGGATGTAGATGAGAATGCAGGTGGGACGACATGAGAAAGGTAGTATTTATTGGCGGCTGGAATTTAGATCGACGGGAATAGTACACATGACGGTCGCTGGAATTTACGAATTCTGTTGTTTGAATTGCACATGATTGCCGCAGCAAAAGCCGCGTGTGAACTTAATAGATGACAGTTTCTAATACAGAACCGTGACTGATTAATAACCCTTGCTACTCACCTTACAAACCTCGAGGCGCAAAATAGAGTGCTAATCGTGTGGGACCCGATTGTCTTGCCAGATCTTTACATTTTATTTTTTTTAACGCCAGATATTTACATTTTCTTTCCTCATATAAGGCAGGAATGCTTATTATGCGATACCATGGCAATCCATGCATGATTATTATAGTTTTGTATTTATTTCCGATCTATTGATTTGGTTTGGCCAACTCGATTGATTTTTCTTGCAATAGGAGAGGTGCTTTGTGATGGGTTCAATCTTGTGGTGATCTATATCCCAGTGACAGAAAGGGACAAGACACATATTTGTATTGTTGTCATTAAGGATAAAATAATGGGGTTTATTCATGCGTGAGTTTACTTTGTCTACATCATGTCATGTTGGTTAAGGCATTACTCTGTTCTTTATGAACTTAATACTCTAGATGCATGATGGATAGCGGTCGATGTGTGGAGTAATACTAGTAGATGCAGGCAGGAGTCGGTCTACTTGTCTCGGACGTGATGCCTATATACACGATCATTCCCTTGGATATCTCATGATTATTCACTTTTCTATCAATTTCCGAATAGTAATTTGTTTACCCACTGCATGCTATTTTCAAGAGAGAAGCTTCTAGTGAAAAATATGGCTCGTGGGTCTACTTTTAACATATATTAAAATCCAAAAATACCTTGTTGAAATTTTATTTACTTTATTTTATTTTCTTTGTGCCATCTTTCTATCACTATGATATTTGATCCTTGCAATTAACCGCTGAGGGTTGACAACCCCTTGTTCGCATTGGGCAAATATTTGTTATTTTGTGTGTAGGTACTACTAACCAGGTGTCGCGTGGTTCTCCTACTGGATTGATAACCTTGGTCCTTAACTGAGGGAAACACTTATCTCCATTCACTACAAAAAAAGAGACATCCATGACATTTTGGGCCGAACGAAAAAAAATTATGTCATACATATGACACTTCTATGACAATAATTGTGAAAAACCCCGGTATCATCATAGATGTGGTGGGCTCCTACTTCTATGACAAAAAATCATGACAGAAAATGGGCTTTTCGTCCTGGGCGGGCCGGAGACGCAGCTGCATGACATTCTTTGGGCCGTCCATGACGGAAAAAACCGTGGTAGAAGCGAGGGGGAGGAAAATTTCAGGGAGTTCCCGGTTAAGGTGGGAGGTCGGGGCCGAGCGATGCGCGTTTCTCTTGTACACTTACGCGCGTGTGTACGAGGCATTGGCTCTAACTGAACCCAAGCGAGGCATTGGGCTCTAACTGAACCCGAGCGATTGCATTGCAGGCTACGCATTACTGAACCCGAGCGATCGATCGATGGCTGTTAACTGAACCCGATCGAGCGATTCCTTCGCTACTGCTGCTAATTGAAGCCGATAGATTGGATGAACAGTGAGCGTTGCGGGGTGGGGGTTTGGATGAATAGTGAGCGGTGGCGTTGCCTCTGGATGAACAGGACCCCGTGGTGTGGAGGGCTAGATGAACATTAGACGGTGGAGGGGTGCCCATGGAGGGGTGGTTGAACAGGACCCCGTGGTGTGGAGGGCTGGATGAACAGTAGACGATGGAGGGGTGCCCGTGGAGGGGTAGTTAAACAGTAGCCGGTGGAGTAGCGCGCGGTGGAGGCTGAATGAACAGGAGCCCGTGGAGGCTGGAGGAGGTCGACGGTAGCCCGTGGAGGCTTGAGGAGGTCGACGGTGGAGATGAACAGTATCCAGTGGAGTCCCGTTTTGCGGTACGCCACACCCCTCCCGATCAACAGGACCCCCGTTTCGACCATAGCGCTCCAACACAAGTACGTTTCCTCCGTTTTTCGGTACGCCACACCCCTCCCGATCAACAGGACCCCCGTTTCGACCGTAGGAGGTCCGTTTCCTCGGTTTTTCGGTACGCCAGACCCCTCCCGATGAACAGGATCCCGTTTCGAACGTGGCCGGTCGAACACAAGGCCGTTTCCTCCGTTTTGCGGTACGCCAGGCCTCGTTTCCATCGCCTGTTCCGTCCAAGCTCTCCTGATGAACACGACCACGCATTCCGTTCCGACCCAGCCGGTTGGCTCCCACGCGTTCCGTTGCCTCTCGATGAACACGACGCATTCCGTTGCCTCCCCATGAACACGACACATTCCGTTGCCTCCCCATGAACACGACGCATTCCGTTGCCTCCCCATGAACACGACGACGACGCTTTTTCTCCGTTCCGACCCAGCCATATACACGAGCCCTGGCCGTACGTATGCGCGAGTAGGCGTTCGAGACCCTGGCCGTATGTACGTACGTGGCCGTATTTTCTTTCTTGCACCCTGGCTGCTGTACGTACGTGTACATGCTACATGCGAGACTCGACTAGAACACGTAGGCGCCTCTACTACGACACGTGTGCGCCTCTACATCCACCAGTATATATGTACGTACACGTTCGCGACTAGAATGACAACGTTACGTACGCTTCGACCAGGTGGGTGCCGACTGTCAGGCACTTCCTTGCGTGCGAAGATGTAGCTGGTGGGTCCCAGCAGTCAGGGGGGAAATGTTTTTTTCGTGAAATACGGTGGCCCGTCCGGTGGGTCCCCACTGTCAGGTGGAGGGTAATTATTTTGCACGTAATAAGGAGGCACTTCCTTGCTGCGGCCGTGGACCCAGGTGTCAGCCTCTCCACGTACAGTCCACGTCCGATGGAAGCCATTCCTTGACCACGTTGACCGCGCCGCACCTAGAGCACCAGGGCGATGGACGACGGCGAGGCCTAGGAAGGGGATGACGTGGAGCCGGGAAAGACGCGGCAGTGGATGCCCACGTGTAGAGGAGTACGAGGGTTCACTGGTTCGCTGCGGTGTGAGGCTGCCGTCGCCGCAGAATAACAGGGGGTGTGGGTGAGTAGAGGGATGGCCTGGCCAGCGGTGGGAGTAGTAGGGGGCGGTGAGGCCTCCACCACATCGTAGCCGGCCACGGGAGGCAGGAGCACGAGGCACGACGGGCGCTGGTTTGGGCGGCTGGAGCAAGAAGACCAGAGGTTGAAGAAGCACTAGGCCGTTGGATAGACATGGTACAGTCACTGGAGCTAGAATCGTGCATATTGACTAAGTTGACAAAGCCCTCCATCCCCGTCAACTTAGTAGGCCCACAAGTCAGCCTGCCACTATACTGGGTCCTAGCTAACAGGGGAGTATTCATTTTTTGGCGTAATAAGGAGGCACTTCCTTGCGTGCGAAGATATAGCTGGTGGGTCCGAGCGGTCAGCGGCGGTAACGTTTTTTTTCACGAAATACATAGGCCCTTTCGGTGGGTCCTTGATGTCAGGTGGAGGAATCATTATTTTGCATGTAACAAGGAGGCATTTCCTTGTGTGCGGCCGTGGACCCAGATGTCGGCCTTTCCACGTACAGTCCACTTCAGATGCATGTTGGTCGTTGACCACATTGACCAGGCCGCGCCGAGAGCACCCGGGCGATGGACGACGGCGAGGCCTAGGAAGGGAACGACATGGAGGCAGGGAAGACTCGGCAGTTCTTTCCCACACGGAGGGGAGTACGACTATACGAGGGTTTACTGGTTCGTCTGCCGTCGCCGAAGAATAATAGCAGGTGTGGGTGAGTAGAGGGATGGCTTGGCCAGTGGTGGGAGTACGGTGGGGCAGTGAGGCCTGCGCGGCAGCAGAGCCGGCCGCGGGGAGGAGGGAGCAGGCAGTCCCACCGGTGCTTGTTTGAGCGGCTGGAGCAGGAAGAGCAGAGATTGAAGAAGCACGACGACCGTTGGATGGCCATCCAACAGTTACTGCTTGTGCGTCAACCTTTTTTTAGGAAAGCCTCAAATCTGTGGAAAACAGCATACAGCCCATCTGCCATTATTACTAATAATTTACAGCCCATTTGGTAATTATTAAGGTTTTTTTGGAGCCCATATTCTTTTTGTTAGCATTACAGCCCATATTGTGGCCACAGTTAAAAAATTATACAAAATTTTGCATATTTTGGTGCGGTCCGAACCGTTTTTAATCCCAAAATTTCGACTCACATTCAAATTGATTTTAAAAATAAATGTATATCAATCTGAAATCCAACAAATTCTCCACGCATAAAAATTAATGTAAATTAAAATCTCGAAATGAAAAAAAAGATATTTGAACTAATTGCCGGTTTGATGTGTTTTAAAAATGTACATCTCATTTCTCATTACTGATGGGCCATTTTCTCGGCCAGCCAAATGAAAGCTCTCCTCTTCTTGAAAGATTTGCAGCCCAACAGGCCTGACAAAGCGACTTACTTGGCGAATCACAAAAAAACTGGGCTGTGGCTGTGGACCCAGCTGTCAGCCTCTCCACGTACAGTATTCTTCCGATGGAATGTTGTTGACCATGTTGACCACGCCGCGCCGAGAGCACCAAGGCGGTGGATGATGGCGAGGCCTAGGAAGGGGACGACGCTGAGCCGGGGAAGACGTGGCAGTGGATGCCCACGCGGAGAGGAGTACGAGGGGTCACTGGTTCGGCTGCGGTGTGAGGCTGGCGCCGCCGCAAGGCCTGGCTAGCAGTGGGAGTAGTAGGGGGCGATGAGGCCTCAACGGTAGCACAACCGACCACTAGAGGCAGGAGCAGGCGGTCTCCCCGGCGCTGGTTTGGGCGGCTGGTGCAAGAAGAGCAGCGATTGAAGAAGTAGCAGGACCGTTCGATTCATATCCAATGGTTACTGCTGCTAGAATCGTTTGTTGACTAAGTTGACAAGCCCTGCGTACGCGTCAACTTAGTAGGCCCACAGGTCAGCCTCCCAAACGGTGCACCCCAGATGTTAGTGGGAGGAATCATTTTTTTGCATAATAAGGAGGCAGTTGATTGCGCGCGGCCAGGCCAGCGGAGGGAGTAGGGTGGGCCAGGGAAGACTGCGCGGCATCACAGCGGGCCACAAGAGGAGGGAGTAGGCAGTCCCGCCGGCGCTAGTCTAGGAGGCTGGAGCAGGAAGATCAGAGATTGAAGAAGCACGTCGGCCGTTGGATGGACATCCAACAGTCACTGCTGCTAGAATCGTGTGTACACTAACAAAGCCTTGCGTAAACAAGTCGGCCTTAAGAACTTCCTCAAGGACAAAAGAGTGAAATTCGTTATTGTAGGCTTTAAGAACGACAGGGATGTCTTGCGTCGGATAGGTCTCGTTGTAGGCTAGCCCTTCGATCTCCAGAAGGCAAGCCTAGTGTCCTCCTCTCAACCTTCAATGCTGACCCTGGCAGCAGCCATGATTGATCCTTCGTACGCTAAACTGAAGAAACCTCATCACGAGTTTCATCATGCATGGGAGTCGAAGACATTAGATGAAGATCACATCCTGTATGCAGCAATGGATGCCTACCTTTGTTTAAATATCTACAAGGGTTGGATGAAGAAGCAGAGCCGAGTGTCCGGTTCAAGCAAAGAAGCGTCAGCGAAGAGGAAGAGGAAGAGGGACGAGGACGAAGTCGAGGACGTGGACTCGGACTCGGACTCCGAGTAGGTGGCAGTGTTGTCGCTCATGCTGGTTCTACTGCAGTGTTAAGCGGACTAGTTGCTTAGTTTATTTTCAAGGGTGTGTTGTGCTGAGGCCCCAGCAGAACTATGTTTGTGTTCTTTCTCGTTATTTGAACCCTTTAGTACGTACAGTAGTACTAGTACTATGTCTTACTACTGTTCTTCTTGCAGTTGGTACTACTGCTCGTATCTTCGTGTTCCTAGTGTACTTAATACGTTTGTACTAGTAGTATAATTTGGGTCAGTCGATTTGTGAAAGAAGTTCGACGGAGTGAAGGAAGAAGACGGCAGAAGAGGTGGAATAAGCCCTTCTAGCCATCCATGTTGCATCAAACGGCTCACATGAGTCGAATGACCCAAATTGCTCCTTCAGATTGCAGGATCCACGTGGGATTCAAGGTATCGAAGGTAGATTCCGCATCCGCACCCGGTTTGCGGGCTCGACGCGCGCGCGACCGGCTTCCGCCGCGACAGCCACCATGCGCGCCTCCTCCACGCGGGCGGAGACGACAATGACACGCTAGTTCCTCCTCGCCGGCGTGTTGGAGCACACACTCGTTCTCCTCTTTGTAAGCTGCGTGCATAGACGTGGCTCCACCAGCTTCTCGCGTGCTTGGCAGCGCGGCGGCATCGCGAGGAGGGACTGCAGACGACGTGAGCGGCCGAGCCTTCGGTTTCATGGCACAGGGATGGCGGCGACATGGAAGTGATGGGCGAGAAATTGTTGGCCGGAGCAGGCGGGCGCCGGCATGCGCAACGGCGGCGGCGGCATATTGATGAGTGCGCGTGTGGGAGCTTACTTTATTTTTATATATAAGGTTGGTCAAACTTAAAAGAAAACCGTACTAGTACACGTAAACATTAGAATTAGGCAGCACTTTTATTAGTTAGTACCACAGGCACGATACGGAATCCTGTGCAAGCGCCTGAACCGCGGCCGCGCGGTCGATCGAACGGTGCGTCACCGTGTCGCGCTCGAAGGACATCCACCGAACCTTTTTGTGTTTGTGAAAACAATCCTCGAATATTACTCAACTTTTTTTCTTGTGAAAGTTCTTGACGCTGCAATATTTCCATATATTTTAATTTAGCTCCAGTTCATGTTTATTTGGATTTGGACGTCTTAGGTGCGCCCTAGTTTTTTTAATACTGATTTTGTGTGTGTGACTGAGAGAGAACGTGTGTGTGTGTCCATATGTGTGTTGTGGCGGAAGGGCAATGTGGAGACGGTGTGCGTGTGATACACACATAGAGAGGTGTGAATGTGCAAATGGTCATGCACGAGTGAGACATAGACAGATGCCGATACATTGTGTATACATGAGAGAACAGTCTTCTAGTTTACGTGTGTGCGTGTGTGTGTGAGAGAGAGAGAGAGGGGAGAGAGAGACAGGGAGAGGAGCATCCGTAACACAACAACCATCTCTCTCGATTCGTCCGTCCCTCGCACGGTCACATGCAACACATGCATCAACGCGCACATTTCGACACCCTCACCCGACCCCTGCCCACCTCAAGGCCCGCACAATCTCTTCGTGAATACCCATTTATCTCCTTAGGTTTGTTTTCTCTCAATATCTGACACACACACACACACACACACACAGAGAGAGAGACATACGCAGCACAACACACACGCACACACTCCCCTGAGCACACAATTCATCCCCATCCAAGGTTAAACGGTGACCACTCTCGCTTGTGCTTCTTTGCACCCCAACATGCACGACACCTCAATCTTCAAAGAGGGCATCGAGAAGATCCAAGACGGCGATCACACTGCGCTAGAGAATGCGGGGTAATTTGGAAGCAGGGTGATGTGACGATGGCTGAGTGACTCCTCCCCCCACCCTCTCTCTCTTGCACAAAATTACCAATCCCTCTCTCCCCCGCACAAAATTGTGAATCCCTCAACCCACGAGATCCTTCCCCTCTCGTCAATGTTTTTCCAGCTCTCTCATCAAACATGTTGTCTCTTCTCCTTCCACGTATACAGAATCCAGATGCACACGCATCTCATGTATAGTACATGTATCCATCTTTCTCACAGACCTAACTTCTTCCTCTCTCTCTCTTTCTCTCTCTCTCTCTATCTCTCTCTCTCTCTCTGTCTCGTTAGGTTTGTCTCCTACTCTCTCGTCCACATACATACAATCTTGCCCGCCCTGTCTGCTCCATCTTCAAAATCTCTCTCTGCATGTTTCATTCACACATTGGGATATGTCAAAATGTTGCTTCTATAATGGATGATGTAGAGTTATGGTTGTTTTTGTTGCATCCTACAAAGTAATAACTATGAAATGCATTTAGATTCTCATTTGACTGGGATTATGTGAGTTTGAGCATGTTGTGAAGTACTATAGACCTTGTATACATCTTGGGATTCGACAATGATTGTAACTATTGAATTGTATAGACCATCACATTCGAAGTCAATAGCCTAATATATTTATTTCACAATTTCAACAAATGATTACTTCACTACAAACTAAGAAAACAAATATGTACTCCCTTCATTTTTATTTAAGTCCGCATATTAGCATTGGTCAAAGTCAAGTTTTGTAAACTCTCAGAAAGCTTATAACAAAAAATATTAACATATACAATAACAAATAAATACCATTAGATGCATTATTGAATGTACTTTCACATCATACATATTTGTTATGGTAAATGTTTATATTTTTCTACAAACTTGGTCAAACTTTAGGAAGTTTGACTTCGGTCAAACCTAATTTGCAGAGTTTACTACTACTACTCGCTAGTTGCTTAGCTGAATCACTCAACACGCCACATGGGGAATCTAGTGTCACAAAATTTTGAGGTCGGCGGGAAAATCTCCCGCGACCCTGATTCGAGCAGTGGGAAGTTACCATCATAGCCTTCGGAACAGGCCTACGGATGATGCTTGGTAGGGGGCTGTTTTCGTAACTTCAGGTTCACCCTACCCAGCCAACACCACCCCGGCACCCAGAGTAGTACACCTGAATACTCCCCATTTTCTATCCCCACCGCAAAATAGATTTCTCCACGGCACCGCAGCCTTCGTGCTCCTCCCCTTTACATCGGTGCACTCGTCCACCGCAGCGCATCTGCCTCATAGACGACCTCGTACGCTGCACTGGAGCCGGTCCACCGTCATCGTCGTACACAAAGCCTCTTCCCCGGCATCGTCTTCCACGGTCTCGGATCTGCTTCCCGGAAGCCGGCGCCAAGCGCAGAAGTACCACCGTCATGGACAATGAACTGACTCCCGTTGCCGACCATGACTCACAGAGGCCGCCACGACCATCGTTCTCCTCCTCGATTGGTAATGTGTGTATTGAATCACTTAGTAGTACATGTGCAGTTCCAATTTTGTTCATACCTACCCATCAAATTTCCTGGGTGTATTGTTCCCATAAAAGTAATTGGTTATAGCGTCCATTGTCCAACAGAATATCAGCTCGTAATTGTGTGTCGCTCCTTTATCGCGCTGTGCTTGGGTAGGTTTTTCATCTGCAACCAGTAGTGTGGCAAATGATGGAAAGGTTTTTAGAACTAGCAAGATGCCCATGCGTTGCACGCATCAAGATGCATTGTATGAGTAGTTTATCTTGTGGGAGAAAAGTATGAACGAGGGAAGGCCTTATTTGTGAATCTGGAGAGGCGTATGGGTATCTTTTTGCAAAATTCCCATTTGTTTCCTTCCTATCTGTCAAATATAAGTCGGACGGCCTATATTGCAAGAAAAATATAGAGAAAAAAAGTAGACAGTAAAGGAAGTAGAGATAAATATTAAATATTAAATATTAAATAAATATAATAGTAGAGAAGAGAGTAGAGATAGCTAGCAGAGACGTCGGGAAAGGATCGCGCGCGTGGGAAAAAGCGGTCGGGCGTGCGCTAGTTTTGGCGCGCGGCATCCGGCGCGCTTTATAAAATCCAACGCCCTCACACCGCTCTGTGCCTTGCCACTGCTCTCTCCCCGCTCTGTGCCTTGCCACCGCTCTCTCCCCGCTCTTTTTCGCCTCGCCGCCGCCGCGCCACCATGCCGCCGCGTCACCGGGGAACTTGGGGATACCGCGGCGTTCGCGCACGCCCCTCTGGCGGCTTCTCCGCCGAGATCCGGTTCCACGGGATGCGCCTTGGCCTCGGCAATTTCGACACCACCAACGAGGCTGCCCGCGCGTACGACGCGGTGGTGTGGCGCCTCCAGTGGCCTCATAGAACATTGAACTTCCCCAATGTGCCGACGTGGGAGCGGGCGCAGGAGCTCGCGCCTTTGCCGCGGCTTAGCACCGACGAGGATCGTCGCGACAACCGGAGGCGGGAGCATCGTCTCGGCATCGCCGAGATGGACGAGGAAGCCATGGCACTGTGGCGCCAACACTTCCCGCGGGACATCATCAACGAGCACGAATTCTACGCACAAAGGAGGGTGGAGAGGGATAAGAGGAGGGCGGAGCGAGCTGCCTATCGCGAGGACAAGCGTAGGCGAAAAGCAGATGCTCAATTCAACATGAGGCTAGGAGCAGCGTCACCCTGGGAATCCGATGACGATCAGTATCTTCATGCCTATAGTCAGACATCGGAGCAGGACATCACCGAGGAGGAGTCGGACGACGAGGAGTAGTTGAATTATCTTTTTTTATCTATCTATGTTGAAAACTATCCTCTACTCTCTAGTATCTACTTCTCGATCTCAACACTGTAAACGCTTTTTTAAAGCGCCACGCGTTGCGATTCTGTTGGAGATGCTCTAACATGGCAGACGAGTGCTTTAATGTTGCCCACAAGATGCGCGAGTATTACTAGTATTATATTTTTCTTGCCATGTTGAGATTTTAAAACCACGAGTGCGAACATGTAGAGGAGCAATGAAGACCAAACACGGGATATTCGGGACATCTTCAAGGAGCTTGGCAAGTTGTGGGATCTTGAGAAGATGTGTCTAGAGAGGGGTGATTAGACACTTAGTGTTAAAGTTGCAGTTTTTAAACTTTTTCGGTTTAAGTGGAGTTGAGGCAGAATTTCAACATACACAATACATATCAAGCAAGCATGCAAAGAGTATATGAGCAGCGGAAAGTAAAGCAAGCAACTTGCAAGAATGTAAAGGGAAGGGTTTGGAGAATTCAAACGCAATTGGAGACAAGGATGTTTTTGTCGTGGTTCGGATAGGTGGTGCTATCCTACATCCATGTTGATGGAGACTTCAACCCACGGAGGGTAACGGTTGCGCGAGTCCACGGAGGGCTCCACCCACGAAGGGTCCATGAAGAAGCAACCTTGTCTATCCCATCATGGCCATCGCCCACGAAGGACTTGCCTCACTAGCGGTAGATCTTCACGAAGTAGGCGATCTCCTTGCCCTTACAAACTCCTTGGTTCAACTCCACAATCTTGTCAGAGGCTCCCAAGTGACACCTAGCCAATCTAGGAGACACCACTCTCCAAGAAGTAACAAATGGTGTGTTGATGATGAACTCCTTGCTCTTGTGCTTCAAATGATAGTCTCCCCAACACTCAACTCTCTCACACATGATTTGGATATGGTGGAAAGAAGATTTGAGTGGAAAGCAGCTTGGGGAAGGCTAGAAATCAAGATTCATATGGTAGGAATGGAATATCTTGGCCTCAACACAAGGGTAGGTGGTTCTCTCTCAGAACATATGAGTTGGAAGTGTAGATGTGTTCTGATGGCTCTCTCCGCGAATGAAGAGGAGGTGGAGGGGTATATATAGCCTCCACACAAAATCCAACCGTTACACACAATTTACCAATCTCGGTGGGACCGAATCAACAAACTCGGTCGGACCGATTCAGCAAACCTAGTGACCGTTAGGATTTTCGATGGGAATGAGATGCAAATCGGTAGGACCGATATGGTTAGGGTTAGGGCATAACGTAATCTCGGCGTGACCGATTACACAAACTCGGTGGGACCGATTTTGGTAATTAGCTAACCAGAGAGTTGGTCAGGCAAACTCGGTGGTACCGATTACTAATCTCGGTTGGACCGATCTTGGTAATAAGTTAACCAGAGAGTTTGCATTGTAATCTCGGTAGTACCGATTGCCTAAACTCGGTGAGACCGATTTTGGTAATGGACATACACAGAGAGATTACAATCCCATCTCGGTGAAACCGAGATCCCTATCGGTAGAACCGATTTGCTAGGGTTTGGCAGTGGCTATGACATGTGAAACTCGGTGGCGCCGGATAGAAAGAATCGGTAGGTCCGAGTTTGAATTTAGGTTTAGGTCATATGTGGAAGTGGGAAAGTAGTTGAGGGTTTTGGAGCATATCTCTAAGCACATGAAGCAAGAGGCTCATTAAGCAACACCTCATCCCTCCTTGATAGTATTGGCTTTCCTATAGACTCAATGTGATCTTGGATCACTAAAATGTAAAATGAAGAGTCTTGAGCTTGAAGCTTTAGCCAATACTTTGTCCTTAGCATCTTGAAGGAGTTCCCACATCCTTTAGTCCATGCCACTCCATTGTTGAACTTATCTGAAACATACTAGATAAAGGTGTTAGTCCAACAAGAGATATGTTGACATTAATTACCAAAACCACCTGGGGAGCACTTGTGCTTTCAATCTCCCCCTTTTTGGTAATTGATGGCAACATACATCAAAGCTTTAGATAAAGATATAAGTTATAGCAAGTAAAGCTTTGTAAGGACATGTAACAAACATAGGCTCCCCCTACATGTATGCAATCATGTGAATATGAAGTATAGAAGCATGTGAGAGCATAACCATGACAGAGTAGCCAATGTGTTACATGTATCTTGGCCATATGCATCAGAGCAAAAGATTATTAAGGAAAATACCTTCATGCTCATGAGTCCTTCTTGCAAACAGTATGTGCATAAGCAAGAATTCCTCATACTCATGATTCTGATGCATATACTTACCTTGTAGTCTTGAGTTGGCTTAGGATGGAATGAACCTGCACAAACAAGGTTAGATAACACAGATACATCCACTAGCCAGAGCAAACAAAAGAAACCACAAGAATACCAAGACTGGGATGACATGTAGAGAGTGAGTACAAGGTACCACATTCGATTAGACATGTCCCCAAGAGTAAAGATATGCAATGAATTTGAATGACTTCTTTCCCTTAAATGTCTTGCTCCCCCTGAATCTGGTATGGGATATTGGAAGAAGATAGGGAACAGAAAATCAGAGCTGAAAGATACAAATGGATAGAGCTTAATGCAAATAAGCACATATGAACATGTCTTTTCCCCAAAAAGACATGTGGTGTCTCTCCTCTTGAACATCAAGCATCTGGGATCCTTGAGTGTTCTCTCCCCCTTAATACTTTCTTCCTTGTAGGTGATAAGCTTTGATGTGATCTCTCTCTCCCCCTTTGACATCAATTTCCAAGAAGGGCTTTCTGGAATCTGTCGAATGGGTTTGGTCCTTGAGACTCAGCACAAAGCAATGGATAAAACTGTGATGCTTGTAGAGGACAAGATTCGTTGAGTGGAGCTGGATCAGAAGAAATATAGAACAAGTGGCAAACTGTTTTCCTGTTGTGAAATCGGTGGCACCAAGTGGCATGTTTCGGTGGTACCGAAAGGATTCGATTGGACGGAAAACTACAACTCGGTGAAACCGAGTTCATCACAGAGAAAAACACTTGTCACCTCAGCTCACTAGACAAGTAAGATCTCACAAAGATTTGCAATGAATTATCTGAAAGCTTTGCAAATAATTGGATGCAGAAAATGCAGAACAAAAACAAACAGAAAAGAATGAAAGTTCTAGATGAAGTAAACAAATATGCAAGGGACAATAACACAGATAAGAACACAAGAGAACTTCATCTAAAGTTGGGCGGTGACATAGTCACCTATGTTAGAGTATATTGACTTAGGAGTCAAGTGAGAACACTTGATCATGGGTCGTACTCATCGTTTAAGCTCAAAATGGGGTTACCAGCAAGGGGAGAGGGAGAGGTTGAGGAAGACTCCATCCAGCAGCAGCACAACGGCGTGGTGATGATGGAGGAGCGTGGCAATCCTGCAGGGCTTCGCCAAGCACCACGGGAGAGGAGAAGAACTTGGGAGAGAGGGAGGGGCTGCACCAAAGGCAAAAGATGCGTCTCAAGAGGCCCCCTACCCCCACTATATATAGGGATCCCAAGGGGGGTGCGCCAGCCCTAGGAGATCCAATCTCCTAGGGGGCGGCGGCCAGGGGAGGTTTCCCTCCCCCCCAAGGCACCTAGGAGGTGCCTTCCCTCCTTGGGACTCTTCCTTAGGGTTCCCCCTTCACCCTAGGCGCATGGGCCATAAGGGAAGTGGCGCCCCAGCCCACTTTGGGCTGGATCCCTTCCCACTTCAGCCCATGGGACCCTCCGGGATAGGTGGCCCCACCCGGTGGGCCCTCGGGACCCTTCAGGTGGTCCCGGTACAATACCGATGACCCCGAAACTTGTCCCGATGGCCGAAATAGGATTTCCAATATATAAATCTTTACCTCCGGACCATTCCGGAACTCCTCGTGAGGTCCGGGATCTCATCCGGGACTCCGAACAACATTCGGTAACCACATACAAGCTTCCTTTATAACCCTAGCGCCATCGAACCTTAAGTGTGTAGACCCTACGGGTTCGGGAGACATGCAGACATGACCGAGACGTTCTCCGGTCAATAACCAACAGCGGGATCTGGATACCCATGTTGGCTCCCACATGTTCCACGATGATCTCATCGGATGAACCACGATGTCAAGGACTTAATCAATCCGGTATACAATTCCCTTTGTCTATCGGTACGATACTTGCCCGAGATTCGATCGTCGGTATCCCGATACCTTGTTCAATCTCGTTACCGGCAAGTCTCTTTTACTCGTTCTGCAGCACATCATCCCGTGATCAACTCCTTGATCACATTGTGCACATTATGATGATGTCCTACCGAGTGGGCCCAGAGATACCTCTCCGTCACATGGAGTGACAAATCCCAGTCTCGATTCGTGCCAACCCAACAGACACTTTCGGAGATACCTGTAGTGTACCTTTATAGCCACCCAGTTACGTTGTGATGTTTGGCACACCCAAAGCACTCTTACGGTATCCGGGAGTTGCACAATCTCATGGTATAAGGAAACGATACTTGACATTAGAAAAGCTTTAGCATACGAACTACATGATCTTGTGCTAGGCTTAGGATTGGGTCTTGTCCATCACATCATTCTTCTAATGATGTGATCCCGTTATCAATGACATTCAATATCCATGGTCAGGAAACTGTAACCATCTATTGATCAACGAGCTAGTCAACTTAGAGGCTTACTAGGGACATGGTGTTGTCTATGTATCCACACATGTATCTGAGTTTCCTATCAATACAATTCTAGCATGGATAATAAACGATTATCATGAACAAGGAAATATAATAATAACCTATTTATTATTGCCTCTAGGGCATATTTCCAACAGAAAATGCAGAACAAAAACAAAAAGAAAAGAATGAAAGTTCTAGATGAAGTAAACAAATATGCAAGGGACAAATGCAATAACACAGATAAGAACACAAGAGAACTTCATCTAAAGTTGGGCGGTGACATAGTCACCTATGTTAGAGTATATTGACTTAGGAGTCAAGTGAGAACACTTGATCATGGGTCATACTCATCGTTTAAGCTCAAAATGGGGTTACCATTTTCATTTAGGGTTTTTATCAGTTATGCCACCGGTTGTGTCCTACTACTTAGTTTTGCCACTAGAAATTTCAACTACTCAAAAATGCCATCGCTTCATTAGACACATGCTCAAAAATGCTATTAAACACCATTATTGTGATCTCAAATCTCTTTTGCCATGTTATAATGACATAAATACCTATGAACCAACATGCCAGCTCTCCCTCTATCTCACTACAATAAAGTATGGGGCCCACTTGATCCCTACAGCGTTCTTATTTTCCTATAAAATTATTTGCTTGGTTACTACTAACAAGTGGGGCCACACATATCATTGTGAGATAGAGAGAAGTGACATGTGGGTCTAGGCTTATTTTTGTCATAGAACATGGTCAACGGGTTTGACATAAAAATAACAATGTCTAATGGCATTTTGAGCAAACATCTAACAGAACGATGGCATTTTTGAGATATCTAATGGCATTTTTGAGCAAGCATCTCATGGATTGATGGCATTTTTGAGCAGTTGTAACTTCTAATGGCAAAACGGAGTAGTGGGACACAACTAGTGGCATAAATGATTAAAACCCTTTCATTTAAGCATATTGATGTATTCACATCTTGTTGAGTTGCTTTGACTCATGACTTGGAGTAAAGCTTCTCTAAGATGGAATAACATACCTTGGGTGGTGGTGTGGATCTTGCTCATGTGGTTGAACTTGTGTGGGTGCTCAAGGTTGATGTAGTTCATCAAGAGTTGGGAGCACCACTTGGAGTTTGAGTTCATCTACCTACATGGGTTAGTCTTGCAAGGAAGAGCACTTGTGTATCCAAAAATGACAATCATGAAGCTCAACATAGAATTTGTCAAAGGATATGTTTGAATGGATTTGTGCTTCCTTGTCTTCAACCACCATTGTGTAGAGACTTGGTGATGTAGAGATTGCTCAAGATTGATGTGAGTTGCAATCCCATAGAATTAGATTCAACCAAGTACCTACATGGGTTAGATAACATGCAAGGTGCAAATATATCCAAGACATATGAATAGCATCTTAAGAGAAATATTATGGATTAGTCATAAGCTCATGTCTTGCATGTATCCAATGGAGTTCCTACTCCAAGTTTGAAGCATCAATGATGTTCAATTCACCTCTCAACCTGCAAAACAATTTCTCATAAAGTGGTTTAGTGAATATATCTGCTAATTGCTTATCGGTGCGAACATGCTTAAGATTAATGTCACCCTTAGCAACATGATCTCGAATGAAATGATGACGAACTTCAATATGCTTAGTTCGAGAATGTTATACAGGATTATGACCAATTTTGATAGCACTTTCATTGTCACAAAGAAATGGAACATGTTTCACATAGATCCCATAATCTTTAAGAGTTTGGGTCATCCAAAGTAATTGAGCACAATATGAACCAGCGGCAATGTATTCCGCTTCGGCGGTGGATAAGGATACCGAGTTTTGTTTCTTGGAGGTCCAAGACACAAGAGATCTACCAAGAAATTGACAAGTACCCGAAGTGGAATTTCTATCAACCTTTTCTCCGGCATAATCCGAGTCGGAATACCCAACAAGATCAAAAGAAGACCTCTTAGGATACCAAATGCCAAAATATGGTGTATGAATTAAGTATCTTACTATCCTTTTCACGGCCTTAAGATGATATTCTTTAGGAGCATCTTGATATCGTGCACACATGCACACACTTAGCATAATATCGGGATGTGAGGTACATAGGTATAACAATGAACCAATCATAGAGCGATAAACCTTTTGATCAACCGGTTCACCATCTTTGGTCAAATCATTATGTCCACTAGTAGGCATGGGTGTAGGCATACCTTTGCATTCTTGCATACTGAACTTCTTGAATAAGTCTTTGGTGTACTTTGTTTGAGAGACAAATGTACCTTCCTTAGTTTGCTTGATTTACAAACCAAGAAAGAATTTGAGTTCACTCATCATAGACATCTCAAACATCTTCGACATTAGCTTTCCAAACTTTTCACTAAAAAGAGGGTTAGTTGAACCAAATATGACATCATCAACATAAATTTGGCATACAAATAGTTCTCCATTAACTCTTTTAGTAAAAATTGTGGAATCAATTTTTCCAATTTCAAAACCACTTGCAATAAGGAACTTGGTCAAGCATTTATACCATGCTCTAGGAGCTTGTTTAAGACCATAAAGGGCTTTATGAAGTTTGTAAACATGATTTGGTTTCTTAGGATTGACAAAGCCGGGAGGTTGTTTGACATAAACTTCCTCCTCTATTTCACCATTTAGAAAAGCACTTTTAATGTTCATTTGGTACAAGGTGATATTATGGTGATTAGCATAGGCAAGTAAGACGCGAATGGACTCAAGTCTAGCAACAGGAGCATATGTCTCACCATAGTCCATACCTTCGACTTGTGTGTACCCTTGGGCGATGAGACGTGCTTTGTTGCGAACCACTTGTCCATCTTCATCTTGCTTGTTGCGAAACACCCATTTGGTACCAATGATGTTGTGGTTGTTGTCGGGCTTCTCAACCAATGTCCAAACTTGGTTTCTCTCAAAGTTGTGTAGCTCTTCATGCATAGCGTTTATCCAGTCCGGATCTTCCAATGCTTCTTCAGCCTTCATAGGTTCAATGCTAGAGATGAATGAATAGTTTTCACAAAAGTTAGCTAAGCGAGTTTTTGAGCGAGTGATTCTCCCGGTTTGAATATCATTGTAGATTTGCTCGACGGGATGGTCCTTAGCAATTCTTTCTCGAACTCGTGAGAGCTTTTGCTTGGGTCTTCGTTGAACATCTTCTTCATCTTGTTCTTCTTCTTCATTGTTGGCGTTGTCGTTCTCTTGTTGTGGTGGAGAAGGAGGTTGTTGGCATTCCTCTTGATGTATTTCCTCGTCTTCTTCATCTTGGTGTGTCCCACTTGTGGATGCTTCCGTGTCGATTCTTGGTTGACCCTATCGTGAAGTAGAAGCTTCCACTTGGACGGACGAGGTACTCTCCTTCACCTCCGTTGGACGAATTTTGCCAATAGACAAGTCTTGGATTGCTTCTGAAGGGTCTTTGTCTCCTACATCAATTGGCAATTGCTCTACTTGTGAGCCGTTAGATTCATCAAACTTCACATCTACCGTCTCTTCAACCTTTCGGGTGAAATTGCTGTAGACACGGTAAGTGTGCGAGTTTGAGCCATAACCAAGTAGGAAACCTTCATGAGATTTAGGAGCAAACTTAGAACCATGATGCTTATCAAGAATGTAGCACTTTGAGCCGAATACTTGAAAGTATCCAACTTGGGGTTTGTTACCGGTGACGAGCTCGTATGCCGTCTTGCCGAGTAGCTTGTGAAGATACAAACGATTTGTTGCATGGTGTTCTTCGATGTGTAATAAGAAGAGTCTTAATCGTCCTAATGCTTTCGTTTTTAGCTTGATGTAGGAAGTGGGTGTTCTCACCTTGTAGTCTGTTTTTATTTTTTCCTTTTGAATTCACTTCTCCGAGTTATGTTTATCTGGCTTCTACTAAATGGATCTAGGTTGCTCTGAGTATTGATCTAAAAAAGAAGTAACTTCATGTCAGGATTCAGTTCCTGCGAGGAGGGAAGTATGGTCAACCTCGAGATCATGTTTCCAAAATGAGGCTGGATTACACACAAGGTGCCAGTTCCCTAATGATGCTGGATTAGACACAAGGTGCAAATTCCTAGATGATGCTGGATTACACACAAGCCAGGTGGAGTCGTCAGCTGTTCGTGTCCTTGTGGCATTAGTAAAGGCTGAAAGAAAGCATGCCGCAGTCCTTGAGTATGTAGCTGAGTTCCTGAAGAAGCAAAAAGAGCAATCAGATGCTCTCTTCACCCAAGACAATGAAGAGATGGAAGAAGCCAGGAATAAGCTAGCAGAGGCAGAGAAGGCTAGGCGTCTCCTGCTATCTAAAACTGTTGTCAATTCAAAATTTCCTTCATAATAGCTAGGTTCAAATGTTTATCCAGTCAGCATGCCTGTTGTGATGTCCGTGCATCTACTGATGTGGCACAAAATGTTTTTTTGGGTCATGTAATAATAGCAATTACTTTCCAAACAATAACAGACGAAGCATTGGACATGGTATAGTTCACGCGCAAGCCCGACATTCCAAGTTCAACTTCCACATCAAACTCATGTTCACAGATATCTGCACATTCATACATAATGTCCACAACCATGATTCACTTCAAAGCCAAAAAAATGTGAGGAGAGTTATAAATAAAGAAAATCCTCTACTAGTTCCTGCTACCAGTGCGAGCACAGCAAGTCAAGACCATGCGTAAATTAATTATATTTTAGTCATTTTTTGTGTTCTAAAATGCCTGCCGGCTCGCAAAAGGACATGTTGCCGGCACACGCGCGGATTCAATGAAGGCAGGCAGGGCAGTCTTAAGCTGGTTGCACGCGGCGAGGAGGCGTGCTCAGCCAGGCCTGCAGCGAGTGTGGCCCTCTTGGCCGGCGCGCCGGTTCAATGCCTGCGCTATGAGAGGTCGCGTCCGTGTCAGAGCAATCACTCCCTCAAATCCTTTTTTGTTTGGGTATAACAAAATCTCGTTTTCCATTCACATTTTACAAGTAAAATTCGTGGACAAACTTTGACCCAAAGTACGATGGGGACTAGTAAACCAGAATGGAGGTAGTAGTTTTTTTAATCAAAGAAGGGTTTCCCCTTCCGATTTTCATTACTGAAAACCAGCATCTAAATCTAAACCATAGTATTTGCCCTAGAACTACCAGGTTCAACATCTCGCAACATAAACCCATACAACCTCCATCGCAAAAAAAAACCATACAACCAAACGCCAAGGAGGTATGTAGTACTATGAATTCCATTTTCGCTCCATACCAATCGTTCTAAAAACTACTTACTACTTATAACGCGCCATTGAAAATCGGAACTCTTAAGCCCGCTAAAAATGATATTTTAAACGTGGCTACTCGATCTGTGGCCACTGGCGAGCCACCGCGCTCCAAGTCATTCAGTTGTGGTCCTGACCATCAACTCCTATGGATCAAATTATCACGCGAGCTGACTATTCCTACAAAGGTGCTCCACCACGTACCCGGTACCCGCGAATGCAGCAATCGTGCCCCTAGGGTTTTAGGGTTTATTTGTTAACGTCGCCTTTACGTAACACTCATGTGTGCGAGACAGCGAGAGGCCGACTGCGTGTGTGTGCCTCTTCTCTTCGTATATGTACTCCACCGTTTGTCAGGTGTCCAAAAAATTATAATAACTACTTGCAATGTGCCAATGCTTTGCCACACGATCAAAGTAGATTAATACATATTCACCGATTTGATAGAAAAAAAAGTCTAGTTTTGAAATATGTATATCACTAAAAATATGTTATGTTTCACTCAAAATATATTCCTTTGGCGGTTTTGATGAGATAAGGGAGGAATGTTGTTGGTTTCAAGATTCGTGAAGTGGTATATGTATAATTTCTACTCTTACTAGCAAGATGCCCGTGCGTTGCACGGAACATCAAGATCTTGTGGAAGAAAAGGATGAACGAGGGAAGGCCTTATCTGCAAATGTGGTGAAGAGTGCGGGTAAATTGCCATATTTTCCTTCCTATCCGTCAGATATAAATCGGACGACCTACATTGCAGGATGGCAGGCCCACCATCATCACCAACTCTATTTTTTATCCCTACTCTTATAAAAAGCATTGTCGGTGATGATCGTGTGCCTGCCATCCTGCAATATAGGCCGTCCGATCTATATCTGACGGATAGGAAGGAAACTATGGCAATTTTGCAAAAAGATACCCACACCCCTCTCCACATTTGCAAATAAGGCCTTCCCTCGTTCATTCTTTTCCCCCACAAGATAAACTACTCATACAAATGCATTTTTATGTTCCATGAAACGCATGGGCATCTTGCTAGTTGTTGCAAAAAACCCATGTGTGTGTGTGAGAGAGAGAGGGAGAGTGGAGGAGGATGGAGCGCATGTGTGACAAAGACACAAGGAGTGTGTGTGCGATAGGTATCAGCTTAAAATGAGGCGATAGTGTGTGTGTGTGTGCACGATCGAGAGGGCGTGTTTCAAGAAGGGAAGAAAAATCTACATAGTTACAAGGAGCGGAAGAGATACATGTATGCAATGGTGGAAGCACGAGTGTGCGGGTTTATAAACCTATCTAGAGGCTAGCTAGTCGATAAATGTTTGTGAGGGAAATACGAGTCGGGGTGAGAAAGCGAGAGTTTTGTGTGTGTGAGAGAGAGATGGTAGTCGGCAAGGGGAGTGGAAGCAGGAGTTGTGTGTGTGTGAGAGAGAGAGAGAGAGGAGACGGTAGTCGGGGTTGTCTGATCGGTAAACAAATGAATAATGTCACTCTGGGATGGAGACGAAAAGGAGACCGCAACAAATGTTGTGTCTACAGGAGAGAGAGAGAGAGAGTAATTTTAGTGATATGAGTCAGATGTAGAGACATATAGGGTGTGTGAGAGAATCCCATAGAGAGAAAGACAAAGTGAAAGACGAGTGGAGACTGTGTGTGTGGCGGTGAAAAAGAAAGCTTAGGTATCGAGTGATACTAGAGAATAGTAGAGACGTGAGAGATAATGAAAACCATGTAATGTATAATGATAGGGAGAGTGTGACACTTCTCAAGGGAGACGTCGAGAGCACATGTTTATGAGGATAGGAGAAACATGAAGTGAGCGTGCGGGTGAGCTGGAGAAAAGAGAGTGATAGCTACCTGAAGGGGCATGCATGCGAGAGAGATGGGCATGAAAGGAGAGAACAAAAAAGGGATTCAAATATTTGAATTCGAGATGATGATACATGTAATCCATACTCGAACCAAAATTGATCTATCAAACATGCATACTCATATGAATTCACGCACATCTATGTTATTTAATATGTAGATATTACTGATACCTACATTTTAGTAGAACATAATTTGGTTAAATTTTTTCGAATTCAACCTTAAGATTTCGAGATCGTTGTATTTGTAAATCATGTTATACATATAAAGGAGCAGAATTCTTTGTTGTGCTTTTGAAAGCATATATATAAAAATGATGTATATAGAATGTAATTCCAATTGAAAATGGATCCCGCCCGAAAAAGAATAGAATACAAACGGGATTCGAATTGAGTTGGCACGGTAAACGTGCACTCTGCAAAATTTTAACGAAGCAGGGAATGTCGCAGTAACCGCCCGAAACCAAAATCTGCGAGATGGAAATCACTACTGCCTATCCCTGCCACGCAAAGCCTATCTGCTGGATTTCTATAGGTTTCGATAGGGGTAGGTTTGTAATTTCACCCAAACGTGACATAACCGCCTCTCACCCGGATTCATACACGGTGGGAGCCAAAACACAGTGTGTCCTCGGCCGAAATTGACTCCCTCCTCGATTCATATTCATACATGGTGGGCGCCAAAAACAAACTCTCGTCGACAAATATTCGGTGTATGCGAGATTACCGTCCTATCCCCAACCGACTAATGTTGCTGTGATGTAGTAGAAATTTGAAATGGGGGCTAAGTTTGTAAATTTCCTCGCATTTGAGACAAGCGCGCCCTGAATACATGGTTTCCCCCTTCCTCTCTACCTCCCTTTTCCCCATTCGTACTCCATGGGCGCCAAAACACCCTCTCCACCCTACCCTCCTCCGTCCGCGGCCGTCCGCCACCCCATCCACTGCCGTCCTCCTCCACCATGCCGGAGCTGATACCCCGACGCCGCCGTCCATTACAAGAGGTCGACCTCTCTCATCCACGGCTTCGGACCGGGATCCTTGCATTCCGTCCTCTCGCTTCATCCCCGCCGTTGTCCACCTTGCCGGCGCCGCTCCTACGACCGTCTCGTCCACCGCGCCCCGCCGCCACCGTCTACCCTCCTAGATCTGCTTCCACGCCGCCAACAGCCATCGCTACCGCAGCACCATCAAATTCTCACCAGATGTCTACACGGCGCCGCACCAGAGGCGGCACTCTTTTGTATCTGCTCAACTTATTTATCACAGCAAGAAAACAGATCGCCACTTCTTTACTCTAATTTCTTGTCTTGGTTGCGAAGTTGCCTTTGTCCGGTTTGCACCTTCAGATCCGCCATGGCACGCTCAACACTATACTCCCAATGCTTATGGTTTTCCCCCTTTTATATTCCACACTAGTTAAATCACAGTAGACTAAATTTCAAAACTGGGTCAGTCGATTTTTCAGAGCTCGTCGGAGTTCGCCGGTGCGATCGAAGGGGCTCAGGTGGTTGTAGGGCCTCGCCGAACAAAGAAAACTTGACGCGGGTGGGGGTTGGGGCGGGGGTGGGGGTGGGGGTGGCGGAGGAACACAAGCGGTGGGCGCGGTGGTCCGGCCGGCGGCTCGTGAGGTGTTCTGTATGGGAAGAATCAGAGACGGGGAAGAAGAAGGGTTAGGAGACGTAGGATCTTCATCCAACCACCTGAAATGGTCGAGAGACAGCTGGGAGTTGCATTCTTAATGCGTTGTGGTTCATCATGTGTGGGCACTGCGCAACCAACATTTTATTATCCAAAATCTGCTTGCTCTTCTTTACCATGTTCCTCTTCCGTTCTTCTTTAATATGTACTCTCTCCGTTCCTAAATAGAAGTCTTTGTATAGATTCCACCATGGACTACATATGGAGCAAAATGAGTGAATCTACACTCTAAAATGTATCTGGATACATCTGTATGTGATCCATAGTAGAAATCTCTACCAAGACTTATATTTTGGAACGGAGGGAGTATGATAGTAGTACAGTATGTTCGTTGTACTGAAGAAAAGCAGGGACATTTGAAGTGTAGAGGTCTATACGGTCGGTTGTGATGGACACTTTGAGCCTCTTTGATTCGTAGGATCTTGTAAACATGGGAATAGGATTTGTAGTGGCCTGCCCACTTGAATCCTATAAGAATAGCAAGGAAATGCGGGGAGTTGTATCGCCTTTGAGAGTTACACTGATATTAACAGTACCACACCTTCAATTGAAGAGAGCTGGTATCCGAAGCATTTCTAGCCGTACCGGCAATACTAGCACATATATTCCAGCAAGTTCCACTTTGTTGATTTTAATCTGATGCTTAAGGTTTTCCCGTTATATCTACACTATGATCTGTGTAGCTGCTTTGTGTCGCACTAGCAGCAGTCCACTCTTGAAACTAAACACTGCAATGACTTACAAAATTGGCACCAAGGCATTGAGTGCCATTCTGGATGCAATGAAACTCATATGCTCCCCACCTGTTGATTCTTATTAAGAATATGATCCTAATGACTATTCTAACCTCAAGGAGTCAAAGGCAGATGGCTTGTCCTGTTCACCCATCAAGGTGCTTGTTCTAATTTGGCAATGTTTTATTGATTGCAGGTATCTTGCATATGTTGTCTTGCATTTCTTCTACTTTGTTGCACCACCATCTGCTTAGTTTACTCATCCTATATGTCGAGATGCCATGCCCATCCATTATCAATACATATTCCATCTGTCATCATACCATGTATTTTCACTCAAATGTTGTTCTTGTGCATCAGACATGAAAAAGGAAGAGGGTGATTGCCGAACCTGAAGGAGCACCAGCAAAGTCCTTGAAAAACATGGTGGTGCCGGAGAAATCAGACAGCACCCCACTTATATTGGTGGTACAACCAGTGACACAAAACGTAGGTCCGACTCCAGCAGACTATACCCATACTTCACTAGCCACACCACTAGCCCCACCACACAGGACCTGCACTCCAGCAAAAGGTATACCGATTTCATTTGCCATAGCACCAGCTGTACCACAGAAAAATCCCACTCCAGCAAAAAGTACAGCAAGTCCACCGGCCGAAGACCTATCCCAACTGCAGAGACGGCCAATTCCTGCAGATTGGAACCCCATTCCATTTATTCCCAGTTTAAACGACAATGCTTTCAATGTTGTTAGGGACTACGTGCATATATTCCCATCATGGGAAGATTATTGTGAAGACAAACACCATTTTCACATCTTCCTATCCAACTTACGTGTAAGTGCTATTATTCATAGTTATTATTTTCCTGTTTTCTGCTGATTGAACACATCAATGATTTACATTACATTGTTGTAACTTAGCGAGGGTCAATCTGGATAGTAGCTTGTTTGTTCTTTTCAAGGAAGCATTGCAGCAGTATCGGTGTTACCTGAGGAAATCACACTTTGATGGCAAGTCTATAAACGAATTTCTGGTGAAGTCTCCTGCGCTAAATTTAGAAGACATTGAATGGAAAAACCTTGTTATGCACTGGTCTCGTTCCCAGGATGAGATACTGTCTATGAAATCACATGACAATTTGAACTTCTACTTTTCCGCATGTGCCTTACGGATCTTTTTTGCAAGAAATCTGCTCGAAGAAGAATTCCGGTTTGACAAGAACGACAAGATATCGCAAATATGCTGCTCGCTGCTTTGCTCTTGTTAGTACATGTTGTCCTGTATCACTGTACTTGCATACATACCTGGTTCATTATGTGACAGCAGTATGCATGATAGCTTGCTTATCAATTGTTCGCTCCAAATTATCTGATCTGTATGAATGTTACATTAGTGTAGAATATATCCAATGCCAGTGGTTTTTTTAGCTCTCCATTGTTCTTGTAAGTACATCCTGTCCTTTATCAGTGTACTTATAATGACAGTTAGTTGTTCATGTACCATCACTCTGCAGCTTATTTTCCTTTGCCCTCCATTTTCTACACATCAGATCTATATTTACTCTTACCATAAGGTTGGTACTGAAGAAGTTTAGCTGTGCATTGCTCTTGGATGTACCTTTTGCCTGTATCGCTGCACTTACATTTATAGCTACTTGGTTATGTAGCATCACTCTTCATCTTATCTTAAATATTCTCCATTTTTTCGTATATTATCACATCTATATTTACTCTTAACAAAATGTACAATAAAGGTAATGCTTTTGAAGAAGATTCTGTGGTAAACTTCTTGAATTGCCCCCCCCCCCATCAGCATGGACAAGGCCTTTATAGAGCCTGTCTTCACCAATAATGTAAGTTTGTCCATCTCAAGCCTTCAAACTTTGTTGTATATATTTGGTTAGGCATGACTGCAACAGCTGTTTATTTTTGGTGTTTGCATCAAATTGCTTGTTTAAAGTTTATTATGTAGTTCATAAACAAAATTTTGTGCTTTCTCAGTTTAAGTTTTCAGTTTTACAACCAAGTTCCTTCTTCATACCATGTAAATTAAACTATACAGAGCAAGTGATCTTCTTTTGCACTGCATGTATGCTTATGTTCTTCATCCGTAATCCAGTGGTGTGGTGAACCTACCCACTACAGCATAATGTCATATTCTGCAATGTCTAAACTATGAACAATGTCATATCATTCTACTATTATTTAAACCGTCTCTTTATTTGCCAATCTGAAATGGTATAAATTGACAGCACACTAACCGTTGATACTTATGAGTTCTTGATCTGTAAACCAGTGGTGTCGTGAAGCTGCCAACTCCTTCACAATGTCATTTCCTGCCATGTCTTGACCTGAACAATACCATATTGTCTTAATGCAATTTTAAACTGTGTCACTTTATTCGTCGGTAAGAAATGTGATGAATTGTCAGCATTGATACTTTTATGTGCAAAACCTGTCATCTGTCTGCTTGTTTATCTTTCAGAGTGAGGAAGATATAAGTGTTGAACAAGCACAGTCTCATCATCTTGCTGAGCTGCTTGCGCTGCAGCTCCCCGGCAGGGCTAGCCTTTCTTGAACTCTATTGAAGTGATGTCGGTTTTGTATATTATTTTGTTGACGTGTTTATTTGCACTGGTGGCGATCTTTGATGCCCAGTGTATGTAATCTGTTGTCTACTTGTGCTTTATTATCATAGTGGCGAACTTTGATGCCCAGTGGATGTAATATGTCGTAATTTATTTATTGTATAGTATAGGTTTTTTCTTATTCACGATGCTATAGTTATTTTACTGTATATATATCCTGTCTTCGCAGTAAACTGGCCAAACCGTAAAATTACGGTACATAATCGGGCAGTCATGCAATCACGATGTAGGTTGGGCTTGAAACGTGCCGAACAGCTCACGGGCCGGCAGCAGCCCGAAATGAACCCCGGCCCATGATTGTGCGAATCAAATCACGGGATTTTAACAGGCCAAAATTGTCTCGGTCCTTGTTTGGCCCAATCAGATATCGGCTGCAAGCAGGCCGGATGCAAATGGGGCCGTAGTTAGGCCCAACTATATGACGGGCTTTTAACATGCCGAAATTAATATATGGCCAAAATGTTAAACGGGCCCTTAACAGGCCAAAACTAATATCAGGCTGAATTACTAAGTGGGCCTTTAGCAAGTGGGCCCAAAAGCATAGTGTCCAGTTGACGGGCCGAATCGGATATGGGTCATAATTGAGCCCAAAGCCTCATAAAGGGTCGGACCTGATCTGGGCCATAATTTGGCCCAGAACGTGGTAGGCTTTTAACGGGCCGGATCTCATATGGGCCACTATTAGGCCCGGAGCATGGCAGGCCATTAATGGACCGGATCAAATATGGGACGGCATTTGCCCCAAAACATGGCAGCCAGTTAATGGGTCGGCCTACTAGGGTCCTCAAAATCTTGTGGGCCTACAGCTGGGCCGGCCCATTAATGTCGGCGAAATATCGTGGGCCTTTAGCTGGGCCGGCCCATTATGGCACACAAAAATCTTGTGGGCCTTTACCTGGGCTGGCCCATTATGACCCACAAAATCTTGTGGGCCTTTAGCTGGGCCAGCCCATTATGGTACGCAAAATCTTGTGGGCCTTCAGTTGGGCCGGCCCATTTAAACTTGATGGGCCGGTCCACGTGTCAACATATCGTAGGCGCGTCTCGCCCATTGGATGAGTGACACCTGTGCCAACGCGGACCTGACACGTGTCTCCTCCATCCAATGATGATTTTACACGTGGAAAATCCCCATTGGTCGGGGATGTTAACGGGTTATCGGATCCAAAACCCGACCCGATAGCTTAACGGCGTTCCGTTACGGTGGATGCCACGTGTCGGTCACCCTTGACAAAAGCACTTCTGTGACGCGTGATTTATCGTCATGGAAGTGGACACTTCCATGATGATAATTTTGGTAATGTCATTGGAACACTTCTACGATAGCACGGGTATGACTATCTTGATTCTGTCATAAAATCGTCATGGATGTACATGCAGGACAGAAAATGCGACCTACTGTGACAAACACGTATCATCATGGAAGTGTATTTTTTTGTAGTGATTGTACCGCATCATCCTCTCCTCTTCAAGGAAATCCCAACGCAGCTCACAAATAGTAGGATATAGAGGACTACAAGATTGAACCCATTACAAAGCACCTTTCTCACTAAAGATAAATCAGTCTAGTTGGCCAAACCAAACGGATAGATCGGAGAGAAAGACAAAGCTATAACAATCATGCATAATAAAGTTCAGAAAAGATTCAATTAGTTTTCATGAATATCCAGATCATAAACCCACAATTCATCGAATCCTAACAAACACACCACAAAAGAAGATTACATTGAATAGAACTCCAAGAACATCAAGGAGGACATTGTATTATTTTTTGTGAGAAATCTTCCGATCTATTCATTTTCAATGATGGCAGTACAATGAACACCAGAAATAAAAATTACATCCAGATCCTTACACCACCTAGCGACGACTATAAGCACTGAAGCAAGCCGAAGGCGCGCCGCTGTCATCGCCCCTCCATCGCCGGAGTCGGGCACAAATTGTTGTAGTAGACAGTCAAGAAGTCGTCGTGCTAAGGCCCCGTAGGACCAGCAACTCAGAACAGCAACCGCCGCCGACAAAGAATAATATAGATCGGAAGGATCCAAAGTGAAGACACTTGAACATAGACGAATAATGACGAGATCTGAGAAAATCCACTAAAGATAGATCCGCTGGATACACACCTCCACACTCCCACCAACGATGCTAGACGCACCGCTGGAACGGTAGCTAGGCGGGGAGACCTTTATTCCATCTTCAAGGACCACCACCGTCTCGCCTTCCTGAGCGAGACACAAACCCTAAAAAAGATTTTTAAAAATGATTAGAAATAGAGCCCTCCCGCCAGCCCTTGCCAGGATGCACCGCGCCTCCATGAACCTAGGGCCACCAGAGACGAGGCGGACCTGCGTCGGCAAGATGCACAAACCCTAACTTTCTTTCTTGGAGGAGGAGGAGGCGGCTGCCTGGCCGGGTGTAGGAAGATCTGAGAACATTGTATTAAAGATCAAAGAGAAAGAAGAAGTCATCTAGCTACTAGCTATGGACCTGCAGGTCTGTGGTGTACTACTCACGCACCATCGGAAGGCAGCAAGGATGATGTAGAAGCCCTTCATGATCGATTACCCTTCCAATAGATTATCGGAAAAGGCCTCCAGATGGGATCACATAAGAACAGAAACTTGCAACGGCAGAAAAATGGTTTCAGATGGCTCTTTGTTGGTTTCCTAATATTTGAGAATTTATAGGGGTGGAATTAGGTCAGATGGAGCCTCATGGGGCCCACAGGGTAACATGGCTCACCCTGTTACCTTGCCGTCTCCTGGCAACCTAGTCTCCTCCCAAAGCTTCTAGGGTCTCTCTTGTCCAGAAAAATCATCAAAAAGTTTCATATCGTTTGGACTCCGTTTGGTACTGATTTTCTGGAAAACAAAAAACACGCAGAAAACAACAACTGGCACTAGGCACTGGGTTAATAGGTTAGTCCAAAAAAATGAAATAAAATAGCACAAAAATTCATATAAAGTATCCAAGATTGATAATATAATAGCATGAAACAATAAAAAATTATAGATACGTTGGAGACGTATCAACATCCCCAAGCTTACACTACTAGGGAAAACCCTAGTAGTAGCGCGGGTTTTTAGGTTATCGGCAGCGTGGGAGGCGCGCTACCAATAAGGCGCTACAACTAACTCCTAGTAGTAGCGCTGTATGTACCCGCGCTACTACTATTGAGTATAGCAGCGGTGCTTTTACACAACGCGCTGCTATTAGTTAGCTGTAGCGATTTCCTAGCCCCGCGCTACTGCTATATCTTTCATCATTTCAACCCCGTTTCAGCTACAATAAACTACAATTTCGAGATACTAGGTACTACTAGATATCAGTTTCATAAAGGCATAAAGCATTATAGGTACTAGGTAGTATTCCCTCGGTTCTAAATTACTCGTCGTGGTTTTAGTTCAAATTTGAACTAAAACCACGACGAGTAATTTGAAATGGAGGGAGTACTAGATAACAACTTCATATATACTCAACATGCATCCTCAAGCAGTACTAGGTGATATCGAAGACGATCATCATATGTAGTTTTAGATGATATCGACGGCGATCATCATATGTAGTTCTACATGATATCGACGGCACTCATCATATGTAGTTCTAGATGATATAGCCACACACACACATATGTAGTTCTAGATGATACCGATGACGATCATCATCCTCAAGCCTAGGCGGCAGGTGTTCCTGATAGTAATTAGGATGGCCTGTCCAACACGAAGATTCTTGCCAACGAGGAATCTCTTCCACCCAACCGAGTTTAAGTGTGTGCGACCGTTGTCTGTGTTCATGTGGTAAGTACAGGTGGTGACGGAGCCCCTTGCGGTAAGGCGTAGTCCAGCTGAGCCTTCTTCATCAGGCTCGATACCACAACTCGCAGATAGGTTCCTTGGCAATTTCTGAATAAGAAAAACATATCAATTAATAAATAGCTTGGCGCATACTCTTGCAAATATATTTCTATTAAGTGTACATTTCTACACTATCAAAAGACATAGTACTACGCAATTGTACTAATTAATACTAATAAGTATATATGGATTATCTACTAGATTCCACATAGCATATCATCGACTAGATTCCACATAGCATAGCATTGGACTCTACACTAAGCATATCATCGGATTCACTAAGCATATCATCGGATAATTTGCATTTGTAAGTATAACAATAAAGCATATATATATATATATATATATATATATATATATATATATATATATATATATATATATAACGCGCCTGCAGCGGGATTCTCAAATATATATATATATATAAACACTATTCTGATCACGGGATCAGAATAAAATTCTGATCACAACCTGAACTGCCTGAGTAACGCGCCTGAACTTCTCTCTGTACGAACCCGACCTTCGGGCTATCTTCGCAACCGTGCCTTCTACCGCGAGTTTTTCTGGTTAGTCGTGTTCCGTGTGATGTAAGTGTAATCTTCAAACGATTTTTAGCAACTAAATACGCGTTTTAGGTAGGAATCTCGCTCATAGGCGGATTTTGCACTCGGGTCATGAAGAACTCGCGTTTTTCGCGATTTTACTGCCTGAGTTGTTCGACCTGAACTTCCCCCTGTGCTAGGTTGAGCTTCCCGCAGCATTGCCCAAATAGGGCTTGCTATATACCGTTGGAAAGCTATGGACACGAGTATCATGACTCAAGTTAAATTTTTCGCAAAATGTAAGCGGTTTAAGAGAAGTTTTGAAAACCGTTTGTTCTTCACACAAAAAACGTGAATCGTAATTTCGATCGCATTTCTAAACCATTTATCGGAATGAGGCAAGTAATACGGCGTTGGAAAACTGCTGCAAAACCGCTCCTTCCACATGTTAAAAGTTTTCTCTCATTCCCTACGGTTAAAGCGTAATTTGGAAAATCGTTGAATTTCGCAAACAGAACACCCGAGTTGGTATTTTCAATGTCATTTCTAAACGGCAAATCCAATTGAGGCAAATAATATGGAGTTTGAAATATTATGAAAATGCGCTACTTTTTCATGTTAAATTTTTTTTCTAATTTTGAATGGTTTAAAAGTAATTTAGAAAACGATACAAGTTCCACCGAGTGTGAATTTTCGAGCTAATTTTTTAACCGTACATCCAAATGCATCAAATGATATCGCGTTGGAAAGCTTGAAGAAATGCGGAACTTTTTTGTATATATTGTTTCTCCTAATTCATTACTGTTTTATGTCAGTTTTGAAAACGGCTAAAACCGTATTTTTGCCGTAATTTCTACAAACTTTATCGGAATGGGGCAAATAATATACCGCTGAAAAGCTACGGAAAATGCGAAACTATTTCATGTTGATAGTTTTCTCTGATTCCTAGCCGTTTTTATGTAATTTCGAAAACGACGAGATCACTCGTTCTGCCTTTAATTCGAAACAGATTCTTCAAAAATGCAGCGCGTGAAGAACCTGACCTTCTCGGCATGTGTACCTGAACTTCACTCTGTTTTTCACGTGCTTTTTCTGCCTGCAGCTCTACATCCACTGCTTGTATCTCTCCATCCACTCGCCGGAATTGAGCAAATAATATACCGGCGGAAATCTGATGTAAACACGCAACTTTCCCGTGTTGATCGTTTTTTCATACTCGCGACTATTTTAAAAGTTTTTCATCTCAAATTCATTCACTATAATAGTCGAACTTCCTGTTGTTTTCACGTTGAACTTCTGTGACGTATTTTTGTTTGTAATTTTCTCATCCATTCGTCAGTGTTACACAAATGATATTCCTTTTGTAGAAATCTCTCTCACAATAATTTTTTTAACTTTCTCTGACCGAGGACTTGAAATTACACAAATAATATTCCTGTTGTTTAGAAGTAAATTATAAAATGACGAGATCACGATTTTCTGCTTTCATCGTGAATGGAAAAGCACTCCGTGAAGTAATTGGACTTCTCGAGCATGTCTGTTTGAACTTCACTCTGTTTTTGGCGTGCTATTTTTTGCACTGATTGAAGTATTTGAACTTCTAGGCATGTCCGTTTGAACTTCACTCTGTTTCAATTTATTGTATTTTTCTTATATGAAATATGCACCATGTAGTACCTGAACATCCGATTGTTATCACTTTGAACTTCTCTCTGGTTTGAGATAGTTATTTTAAAACACAAAAAAAAATTATGTATTTTGGACATCTAAATACACGGTAAACTTCTCACACAAGAATTTTTTGAACTTTTCCTCGCCGAGCACTTGAACTTCTAACAACCTTTTTTTCGTTTGAGTTGTTTTCAAAACTGCAAAAAATGGCATTGTGTTTTTTATTTTTTGAAAGGTAAATCCTAGGTTTTAATAAACTCCGAACTTCTATGTTATTTCAATTTGAACTTCACCTTTTTATATTTTTTGATTAAAGAATTGTATTCAATTTTTTATAAGAAAAAAACCGAGCATGAAAATACAAGGTGATCCTCTCTCGCAAGAATTTTTGAACCTCCCCGGCCAGAGCACTTGAACTTCTTTCAACAAACCTTTTAAGCTTTTAACTTTCTATACTTTTATTCTCATTTGAAATGCATCCCTTGCAGTAGTTGAACTTCTCGTTGTTTTCACCTTGAACTTCTGTCATGTATTTTTATTCAACCTCTCACAAGAATTTTTGAACTTTCTCGGGCTGAGCACTTGAACTTCTAGCAAAAAAACAAATCATAGAAAGTTCAACAAATTTGACTCTAAGTGCTATATATTTTGTGCAGGTTAAAATACATATAACATGGTGCCAAACCACAGAAAAAGACCAAATCAAAACTGCTACCATATACTGTACCAAGCTGAACCTCAAGCATGTTAGTACGGCCAAACATCAAGACCAGAAGCATTTACCACTACTGAACCTCTACAGCCGACTAGCATTAGTATTTTTTGAACTGCCCGTGATGGAGCACCTGGGCGTCAACAGCATCACGGGCTGTAGCTTGGCACTGCTCCCTCGGCCCGGCTGCATAGCACTTGGGCGGAATAGTTTGTAGGCAAATAAACAGAGCAGAGAATCATATGCTTCTGAACTTCTGTTTTAACTAACAATGTGAGAGATGGTGAATAATCTAAGACCAAAAAAACCTAGGACAACAGCAACAGCTAATCAATTACAAAAAGAGAAGCACTAGTAGCTCCGCATGGGACTAGCTTCAACCAGCGCTTCATGTTCTGATACAACACATCCACCTGCCAGTGTCGTCTTGTGCTTCTACAAAAACATAAATCTTTGGTCAGGCTAATGCAGTCACGATGGCACAAACTTGCAAGAAATCTCTTTTTTGGTTGCATTTTTTAAGAAGGATCTGCGAAGAAACTGAAACCACAAATCAAAACACTTGTTTTTTGCACCCACACATACTATTGAACTTCAGAAAGCAATATCAAAGCTAGAACAAAACACAACCTTTTTTAACTAACAATGTGAGAGATGGTGAATTGAAGGACGTATGCACTGAACTTCTGTTTTCTCTACAAATCGACAGATGGCATCCCGATGCAAAATAGCGATGAGAGATGGCTGGTCGCATGAACTGCTCGCGAGCGAGGCGGCGAACTTGTGCGGAGGGAGAAGGTTACGATGATGTTCGCCCCAAAGTGCTGCAGGTTGCGGCGGCGTAGCGGACGACGCACTGGCCGCACAGGAGACATTGGACTTCCCAGAAACTTCACCACCGCCTCCCAACTCTGGCCTAACAGCGCCGGCGACCTTGGATTGCAACGGTCGCGTGTCTCAAAATCACATACTGGTGGCGTCAGGGAGATTCAGCAGCTAGGCAGCCTCCTGGCCGGAGGGGCGCGTGCAAGATCCATGACCCAGCCGCCTCTATCTTCTCTGCCGGATGTGGCCACGCAGCTGCAGGTCGTGCCCTCCTCTTGCTGCAGGCCGAGCCCTCCTCTAGCTGCATGTGCATCACAGGTAGGCACGGTGGACATCGTGTGGTGGCAGCAGTAGGGACAGCAAGGCTCGCCGGATGACAAGCTCGTCGGATTTGGGCTCGAGGATGGAAGAGGGAACGAGAGGGAGGAGGGCGCCGTTGGCGCGCCGTGGTCGAGGATGAAGGAGCTCGCCGGAGTAGCACACCCCCCGCGTGAGCATCCACAGAACTAGTGGCCAGTGCTCAGATCCGAGGCCACCGGCGGTGTCCCGATGCAGTGCGGGGTCGGGGTCGCCGGGGGAAGGTGGCGGAGGTGGGCATCGCGTCGCTGCAGCCGGTGGATCCGGTAACAGGGCGCGGGGGCTTCGCCGGCGGCGGCGGAGCTCGCGAGTTGGGGCGGCGGCTCTGGCGGCCGGAAGCGGGTGGGCGTTGGGGTCGGGTGGCCGGCGGCAGGAGGTGCATCGGGGACGGGGGCGGCGGCGGGAGGCAGGTTGGTCAGGGGGCGACGGCGGGATCCAGGGCGATGATGGGATGGTGCGGGAGCCGGGGGGAATCGATAGGTGGTGCGGGAGGTTGGGTTTTTTTTCGGAAGTTCGGGATCCACTCCGCGTAGTCTATATAGGCGTCCCATGATCATAATAGTGCTACTATATATATATATATATATATATATATATATATATATATATATATATATATATATATATATATATATATATATATCATCAACTTACTACAGTCAGTATAACATATCATTTCATGCCGATCGACCATGGTACTTGTCAGGCGGGTCACGAATGGCACCCCGACAAAGTCATCACGTGGCGGAATCATGTCCCATAGGTTGCGCACCTCTTCCTCGCTCAGCCTCATTCTTTGAGCTACGATGGCTTCATGAAGTTGGTTCTCATCATCTTCGTCATCTTCATCATCTTTGTCATCTTCATCATCTTCCACCAGGTTGAGATAAATGACAGCCAGCTTGGGTCTTTCTGCTCTGAAGGAGAACCTGATCAACTCACCACCAGTAAGACGCATGTGGGCGACGAAACGGGCCCATCCATCTCCTCCAATCTGCGACATATTGCTTACTTTCTCGACCTCCATAGTGTACGGGCCCCCAGGAGCCTCAAATGTCACAGTGTCTCGTGTCAGCTTGTTGAATTTCAACCTCACATTGCATGGGACGATCTGTGTAAAAAAAAGCAAAATGACACAATGCAGTAATGTCAACACTAAAAATAAAATAGTTGTTACATTTCATCTAATTTCTTACCGCCGCATGACGAAAACTCGGCTGGAAGTAGATGCCGAACAGCTTGCCAGTTGCAAGGCTGCTGGCGCACCTTGACTTGCACAGTCGACATAATGGTGGTGGTGGCGGCGCCATTTTCCTAAAGCAATATGAGCAAAGGACTAACGATCCACTTCACTGGAAAGAAAAACAGTAGCATGTGATTGTAACTAAATTGGCATCTACATTTTGCCAAAAAATAACTTATTACAAAAAAACAAAAACATCTACATATCCATGTACAGAAAAAATAACAATAAAATGATGCATACTAAATCAACTAGCCTACTAAATCAACTAGCCTACTAAATCAAAATGTTCTAAATCAACTAAATCAACTATCCTACTAAATCTACTAAATCAAAATGTTCTAAATGAACTAAATCAACTAGCCTACTAAATCAACTAAATCAAAATGTTGCATATGAACTAGCCTACTAAATCAAAATGTAGCAGGGAGGAGGGAGAAGGAGGGGCGACTCGAGGAGGGAGAAGAGAGTAGGACGGAGGAGGAAGGCGGAGCGAGGAGGGGCCGACCGGCGGCGAGTCGAGGGAGGACGGAGAAGGAGGGCGGTACCGAGTCCAGCGAGGAGGAGGAGTTGACGGCGGCACAGAGGGAATAGGGGTAGGCGCGGCGGCTGGCCGGGGCGACGGCGGCCGGCGGGGGAGGACCGGCGCGCGGGGGGGTTGAGGGGGAGTGAGTCTGAGTGTGTGAGTGTGGATCGCGGAGAGGAGCGTATGTGGGGGTGGAGATAGTTAGTTTTAGCAGTAGCGCTCTAAAGGCAAAGGCGCTACTGCTATACTACCTATCAGTAGCGCGGTCCGAGTAAACGCACTGCTGCAAGAACTAGATTCGTGGCGGGGTCGTGGGAATTTTAGTAGTATCGTGTTTATAACAAGACGCGCTACTGCTAGAACTTTATCTGCAGCGCGGTTTGCACAGGCGCGCTACTGCTACTTAGCACCAACGTGCTTTTTTGACCCTCGCTACTGCTAAAGTTCTGTGTATAAGGTTTTCCCTAGTAGTGTTAATTCCTGCTCGTCCTCGAGTAGGTAAATGGTAAAAATAGATTTTTTTGATGTGAAATGCTCAGACACACCAACAAACAATCATGCCTTTCAAAATAAAAATGCTAAAGAATGCCATCCCAACAGCTATGATGAGGACAAGTAGATGTCTCAAGCTAACAAGGAGAAGTACGAGTAGGTCTCATTTTGTAATCATTAGTTTGTTCTTCAAAAACTATTCTATATGTTTAGGTGTTCTGAACCTGCAACACAAAGTTTGCTATATTCAGAAGTTTCTTTTCTTTGCGATGGTAAGATAGTTTTATTCCATATGCATAGGTTTATAATCCAGAGGCACCAACTCCTCAATACATGGTGGACCTCTACCAAGCCATACAGCAGTAGTACTTTCTGTACGGCTATGCAATGCCAACCGATGTGCTATCCTATTTTGCTCATGCTAATTTTTTTACGGAATAAACTCTCGCTCAACCGTGTGATGCTGAATCTCCGCTACCAAGTGTCCATACGCCGATCTGGTTAAACTCTCCCCAGTCATAAACGCCAGTGCCACTGACGAGTCCGACTGAATGACGATCGGAAGGGTACAGTGCTGCAAAGCTAAAGCCATATCCTGCATTATTGCATGTAGTTCTGCCTCCAATGCATCATTACAGTTAAATATGCATCTGTAGGCCACCAAAATCACAATCCCGTCGTACCTTCACAGTATCATGCCAGCCGTCGCTGAGCCATCGGCTTGCATGAATGCTCCATCTACTGATAGAGCAGCTCGGTCAGCCGGCGGACGTGGCCACAACAATGGACTGCCCGGGCCAGGAAGCTCGACGATCGCCTCATGCATCATTGGTATCTTTCCTTTGATTATTTCTTCTGTAGAGAACCTCCTGCACATATTCAACGAATTCATATAGCTCTACAGAAAGTTTGCCATTGTCGCCAAGGATGGAATCTCCTTCCCATGCGTTAAATCTAATCGCAAGCACCATATCCTCTAGATCAGCATAATTGTGCAATCCTACATGTTGTCATCGCAATTCGCAAGGATGTTTAGGAGCCAGTCCTTCCCTATATCCTGAAGCAACACTTGGCAAGGTAATCTCCGCATAGCACGCATCTGTGTCCAAACACCCCTTGCATGCTCGCGGGATACTAAGGCATGGAAGCTAGTTTCCTTCTCCCTTCCGCGCACTGGATAGCCATCCCAAATAGAAATATGCATGTATTTTTTGCACTCATTTGTTGCAAGGGCACCAGACACAGCTTTCCAAGCCATTATATTCATCTTAAATGGGACTTGCGCAGTCCAAATCCGCTGCCAAATGGGTCTCTAACCCGTCGGATTACTGCTAGTCCAGCCCATACCTAGCGAGATCTGAACCTCTGTTGCTAGGCGGTAGGCGCTCCAAACTGAAAACTGACCACTTCGTTTCGGGAACCAAGCAATGAAGTCCAGGCCGTTCCGCGGTGAAGTACGAATCTCACGAACATCCAAGTCCCAAAAATGCCCCCTTAACCTTTGCACATTCCATGCGCCATGTTCATTCAAAAAATCAGCCACCCAATTAAAACGACAGTTTCTCTTCGGTGTGAATGGCTAAAAGTTATGCCCTCGCGGGATCCAAGCATCTCTCCATGTCTAGATTAATGTGCCATCTCCAACACGCCATATAATGTCTTTCTTCAGAAGTTCTAGTCCATGAACAATTCCTTTCCAAACTGCTAAAGAATTGGGAGCTGCTACGTGTCAGCCGGTGGATGTCTAGTAAACATCCACCACCTAGACAGCCGTCAGATCTCCGAGCGCGAGCCGTCCGATCTAACTCCTCGCACATGCGCTCCGCCTTCCCGACACATTAATTCCCGAAACAACAAACCAGTTGCAGAAACAATTCCTGAAACAATGATCGCATTGCAGAAAACAATTCCCGAAACAATGACTGTGTTGCAGAAACAACTACCATGTTGCAAAAATTTGGAGATTGCAGGACCAATTCCTAAAAAAAACGGCCGGGTTGTTGCAGAAACAACTACCATGTTGCAAAATTTTGGAGATTGCAGGAACAATTCCTGAAACAACGGCCGGGTTGCCAAAAAAACCTGAAACAACGGCTGCGTTGCAGAAATAACTACCATGTTGCTTGCGTCAAAGCACGTCGCCGCTGACCGCAACAGAGCAGTAGCGCCGCCGCTCCTGCTGCTGCAGAAGCACGCCGACGAGTCGTTCGCCTAAAAAGTGAGTTGAGGTGAGCGAGCCTGCGGTTCGCGTTGGAGCCTCGCCCTGCACCGATTTGCAACCTGGATGCTCCGCCACCTACTTGCTCCCTTACAACGACGACTAGTCCGGCAGCGCATATGAGGCTCGGTGATGGGCGTTGATGAGATATGAGAGGAAGGATAGATGGAGATGGTGCTAGAAAGGAAAGGATAAGACGCATGGATGTGGTTGTGAGCAATCGAACGCATCGAACGAGATGATAAGGTAGCACGCGAAGCGGTGCGCGGGCACACTGGGACACGCGTCGTCCTGTGCGAGGCGGCGGATGCGAGAGAGAGAATCCACCTGTTGATCCTAAGCTTTTTCCTAAAGAATTTGAGGAAAAAATAGTGTCCAATAAATTCCCCTGTGGGTAGTATTTAGCCCTCAATAAGTGTGCACAAAGGCTGTCCGGGAAATCCAGTAGGCGCCAGGCCTGTTTGGCCAACAGCGCCTGATAGAAAGCCCTCATGTCTCTAAACCCCATGCCCCCATAGCTTTGGGTAACAACATCTTCTCCCAACTAAGCCAAGCCATCTTCCTCTTACCATTTTCCACCCCCCCCCAACCAATACTGCCTCGTCATTTTGGTTAGATCGTCACACACTGATGCAGGCAGACGGAACACGCTCATAACGTAGGTCGGAATTGCTTACGCCACAGCCTTTATAAGGATCTATTTATTCCCAACAGACATCTATTGTTCACTCTAGTCAACAAGCCTCTTTCTTAGCCTCTCTTATAGGGTCTCAAATTGCCCTTTGTGAACTCTTCCCTTTGGCACCGGTAGGCCCAGATATTTTGGTTCGAACACCTGTTGCGTAATCTCCAAGATGCTCCTGACCTCGTCCATGACTGACTCATTGCAATTCTTAGAAAAAAGGATGGAACACTTCTCAGGGTTTATAAGTTGACCTATCGCCGAAGAATAAGTGCTCAACAAACCTTTAACAATATTTTCTTGTTGGCCAGAAGCTTCAAAAAGCATCATAATATCATCCACAAACAGAAGATGAGATATAATGGTGCTCCTTGGTAGATGCTCACCCCCTTCAAGTTCCCCTCATTTATCGATTTAGAGAATAGAGCAGACAAAGCGTCAGCAACAAAGAGGAATAAGAACGGAGATAATGGGTCACCTTGCCGAAGAGCTCTAGAAGGGGTAAAAACCTCAAGTAATTTCCCATTAAATTTGACCGAGTATCTAACTGACTTTACACAAGTCATAATCAATGCAATCCACTGACCAGAGAAGCCCCATTTACCTAGGGCCTGCTCCAGAAAGTTCCAGTCGACACGATCATATGCCTTCGATAAATCAAGTTTATAAGCACAAGCCACCTGGCTATTATTATTCAAAGTTTGTGTGTGATGGATGCATTCAAAGGCAATGATAGAATTATCCAAGATGAGCCGGCCTGGAATAAAAGCACTTTGGTTTTCAGAAACCAGCTCTGAGAGCAGAGGAAGGAGCCGATTAACCAAACACTTGGACACAATTTTATAGATTACATTGCATAAGCTGATCGGCCTGAAATCCTTGAACTCCTTAGGGTCAGGAACTTTCTGTTGGGGAACGTTGCAGAAAATTAAAAATTTTCCTACGGTTTCACCAAGATCCATCTATGAGTTCATCTAAGCAACGAGTCATGGGAGAGAGATTGCATCTACATACCACTTTGTAGATCGCGAGCAGAAGCGTTCAACGAACGGGGATGAGGTAGTCGTACACGACGTGATCCAAATCACCGGAGATCCTAGCACCGAAAGGACGGCACCTCCGCGTTCAACACACGTACGGTCAGCGTAACGTCTCCTTCTTCTTGATCCAGCAAGGCAAAGGAGAGGTTGGGGAAGATGGCTCTAGCAGCAGCACGACGGCTTGGTGATGGTGGAGCTGCAGTACTCCGGCAGGGCTTCGCCGAGCTCTAAGGAGGAGGAGGAGGTGTTGGAGAGGGAGAGGGAGGCGCCAAGGACCAGGGTGCGGCTGCCCCCTCCCCTCCCCCCTTTATATAGCCCCCTAGGGGGGGCGCCGGCCCTAGGAGATGCAATCTCCTAGGGGGGCGGCGGCCAAGGGGTGGGGGGCTTGCCCCCCAAGCAAGGGGGCGCCCCCTTTAGGGTTTCCCCACCCTAGGCGCATGGGCCTCTTGGGGCTGGTTCACCTTGGCCCATGTAGGCCAAGGCGCACCCCCTAGAGCCCATGTGGCCCCCCGAGGCAGGTGGCCCCACCCGGTGGACCCCCCGGGACCCTCCGGTGGTCCCGGTACAATACCGATAACCCCGAAACTTGTCCCGATGGCCAAAACAGCACTTCCTATATATAATTCTTTACCTCCGGACCATTCGGAAACTCCTCGTGACGTCCGGGATCTCATCCGGGACTCCGAACAACATTCGGGTTACTGCATATACATATCTTTACAACCCTAGCGTCACCGAACCTTAAGTGTGTAGACCCTACGGGTTCGGGAGACATGCAGACATGACCGAGACGGCTCTCGGGCAATAACCAACAGCGGGATCTGGATACCCATGTTGGCTCCCACATGCTCCACGATGATCTCATCGGATGAACCACGATGTCGAGGATTCAATTAATCCCGTATACGATTCCCTTTGTCAATCGGTATTTTACTTGCCCGAGATTCGATCGTCGGTATCCCAATACCTCGTTCAATCTCGTTACCGGCAAGTCACTTTACTCGTACCGTAATGCATGATCCCGTGATCAAACACTTTGATCACATTGAGCTCATTATGATGATGCATTACCGAGAGGGCCCGGTGATACCTCTCCGTCAAGCGGAGTGACAAATCCCAGTCTTGATCCGTGTCAACCCAACAGATACTTTCGGAGATACCCGTAGTATACCTTTATAGTCACCCAGTTACGTTGTGACGTTTGGTACACCCAAAGCATTCCTACGGTATCCGGAAGTTACACGATCTCATGGTCTAAGGAAAGGATACTTGACATTGGAAAACTCTAGCAAACGAACTATGCGATCTTATGCTATGTTTAGGATTGGGTCTCGTCCATCACATCATTCTCCTAATGATGTGATCTCGTTATCAAACATCCAATGTCCATAGTCAGGAAACCATGACTATCTGTCGATCAACGAGCTAGTGAACTAGAGGCTTACTAGGGACATATTGTTGTCTGTTATTCACACATGTATTACGATTTCCGGATAACACAATTATAGCACGAATAAAGACAATTATCATGAATAAGGAAATATAATAATAATGCTTTTATTATTGCCTCTAGGGCATATTTCCAACAGTCTCCCACTTGCACTAGAGTCAATAATATAGTTACATTGTGATGAATTGAACACCCATAGAGTTCTGGTGCTGATCATGTTTTGCCTTAGGGAGAGGTTTAGTCAACGGATCCGCGACATTCAGATCCGTGTGCACTTTACAAATTTCTATGTCTCCATCTTGAACATTTTCACGAATGGAGTTGAAGCAACGTTTGATGTGCCTGGTCTTCTTGTGAAACCTAGGCTCCTTGGCAAGTGCAATAGCTCCAGTGTTGTCACAGAAGAGTTTGATTGGCCCCGACGCATTGGGTATGACTCCGAGGTTGGTGATGAACTCCTTCACCCAAATTGCTTCATGTGCTGCCTCAGAGGCTGCCATGTATTCCGCTTCACATGTAGATTCCGCCACGACGCTCTGCTTGCAACTGCACCAGCTTACTGCCCCACCATTCAAAATATACACGTATCCGGTTTGTGACTTAGAGACATCCAGATCTGTGTCGAAGCTAGCGTCGACGTAACCCTTTATGACGAGCTCTTCGTCACCTCCATAAACGAGAAACATTTCCTTAGTCCTTTTCAGTTACTTCAGGATATTCTTGACCGCTGTCCAGTATTCCTTGCCGGGATTACTTTGGTACCTTCCTACCAAACTTACGGCAAGGTTTACATCAGGTCTGGTACACAGCATGGCATACATAATAGAACCTATGGCTGAGGCATAGGGAATGACACTCATCTCTTCTATATCTTCAGCCGTGGTCGGACATTGAGCTGAGCTCAATTTCACACCTTGTAACACAGGTAAGAACCCCTTCTTAGATTGATCCATATTGAACTTCTTCAATATATTATCAAGGTATGTGCTTTGTGAAAGACCTATGAGGCGTCTTGATCTATCTCTATAGATCTTGATGCCTAATATATAAGCAGCTTCTCCAAGGTCCTTCATTGAAAAACTTTTATTCAAGTAGGCCTTAATGCTGTCCAAGAGTTCTATATCATTTCCCATCAAAAGTATGTCATCTACATATAGTATGAGAAATGCTACAGAGCTCCCACTCACTTTCTTGTAAACGCAGGCTTCTCCATAAGTCTGCGTAAACCCAAACGCTTTGATCATCTCATCAAAGCGAATGTTCCAACTCCGAGATGCTTGCACCAGCCCATAAATCGAGCGTTGGAGCTTGCACACTTTGTCAGCATTCTTAGGATCGACAAAACCTTCCGGCTGCATCATATACAATTCTTCCTTAAGGAAACCATTAAGGAATGCCGTTTTGACGTCCACTTGCCATATCTCATAATCATAGAATGCGGCAATTGCTAACATGATTCGGACGGACTTCAGCTTCGCTACCGGTGAGAAAGTCTCATCGTAGTCAACCCCTTGAACTTGTCGATAACCCTTAGCGACAAGCCGAGCTTTATAGATGGTCACATTACCATCAGCGTCTGTCTTCTTCTTAAAGATCCGTTTATTTTCTATGGCTCGCCGCTCTTCGGGCAAGTCAGTCAAAGTCCATACTTTGTTTTCATACATGGATCCTATCTCGGATTTCATGGCTTCTAGCCATTTGTCGGAATCCGGGCACGCCATTGCTTCCTCATAGTTCGAAGGTTCATCGTTGTCTAACAACATGATTTCCAAGACAGGGTTGCCGTACCACTCTGGTGCGGAACGTGTCCTTGTGGACCTTCGAATTTCAGTAGGAGCTTGATTGGAAGTATCTTGATCATCATCATTAATTTCCTCTCTAGTCGGTGCAGGCACCTCAGGAACGTTTTCTTGAGTTTCGCCATTTTCCGGTTCAAGAGGTAACACTTCATCAAGTTCTACTTTCCTCCCACTTACTTCTTTCGAGAGAAACTCTTTCTCTAGAAAGGATCCATTCTTGGCAACAAAGATCTTGCCTTCGGATCTGAGGTAGAAAGTATACCCAATAGTTTCTTTAGGGTATCCTATGAAGACGCATTTTTCCGACTTGGGTTCGAGCTTTTCAGGTTGAAGTTTCTTGACATAAGCATCGCACCCCCAAACTTTTAGAAACGACAGCTTAGGTTTATTCTCAAACCATAATTCATACGGTGTCGTCTCAACGGATTTCGACGGAGCCCTATTTAAAGTGAATGCGGCAGTCTCTAAAGCATAGCCCCAAAAAGATAGCGGTAAATCGGTAAGAGACATCATAGATCGCACCATATCTAATAGAGTGCGATTACGACGTTCGGACACACCATTACGCTGAGGTGTTCCAGGCGGCGTGAGTTGTGAAACTATTCCACATTTTCTTAAGTGTGTGCCAAATTCGTGACTCAAGTATTCTCCTCCACGATCTGATCGTAGAAACTTGATCTTTCTATCACGTTGATTTTCAACATCACTCTGAAATTCCTTGAACTTTTCAAAGGTCTCAGACTTGTGTTTCATTAAGTAGATATACCCATATCTACTCAAGTCATCAGTGAGGGTGAGAACATAACGATAGCCACCGCGAGCCTCAACACTCATTGGACCGCACACATCAGTATGTATGATTTCCAATAAGTTGGTTGCTCGCTCCATTGTTCCTGAGAACGGAGTCTTGGTCATTTTACCCATGAGGCAAGGTTCGCACGTGTCAAATGATTCATAATCAAGAGACTCTAAAAGTCCATCTGCATGGAGCTTCTTCATGCGTTTGACACCTATGTGACCAAGGCGGCAGTGCCACAAATATGTGGGACTATTGTTATCAAATTTAACTCTTTTGGTATTCACACTATGAATATGTGTATCATCACGTACGAGATTCATTAAGAATAAACCATTAACCATCGGAGCATGACCATAAAACATATCTCTCATACAAATAGAACAACCATTATTCTCGGATTTAAATGAGTAGCCATCTCGAATTAAACGAGATCCAGACACAATGTTCATGCTCAAACTTGGCACTAAATAACAATTATTGAGGTTTAAAACTAATCCCGTAGGTAAATATAGAGGTAGCGTGCCGACGGCGATCACATCGACCTTGGAACCATTCCCGACGCGCATCGTCACCTCGTCCTTCGCCAGTCTCCATTTATTCCGCAGCTCCTGCTTTGAGTTACAAATGTGAGCAACTGCACCGGTATCAAATACCCAAGAGCTACTACGAGTACTGGTAAGGTACACATCAATTACATGTATATCACATATACCTTTTGTTTTTGCCGGCCTTCTTGTCCGCTAAGTATTTGGGGCAGTTCCGCTTCCAGTGACCACTTCCCTTGCAATAAAAACACTCAGTCTCGGGCTTGGGTCCATTCTTTGGCTTCTTCCCGGCAACTTGCTTACCGGGCACGGCAACCTCCTTGCCGTCCTTCTTGAAGTTCTTTTTACCCTTGCCCTTCTTGAACTTAGTGGTTTTATTCACCATCAACACTTGATGCTCCTTCTTGATTTCTACCTCTGCTGATTTCAGCATAGCATATACCTCAGGAATGGTCTTCACCATCCCCTGCATGTTGTAGTTCATCACAAAGCTCTTGTAGCTAGGTGGAAGCGACTGGAGGATTCTGTCAATGACCGCTTCATCCGGGAGATTAACTTCCAGTTGAGTCAAGCGGTTGTGCAACCCAGACATCTTGAGTATGTGTTCACTGACAGAGCCATTTTCCTCCATCTTACAGCTAAAGAATTTGTCGGAGACTTCATATCTCTCGACCCGGGCATGAGCTTGGAAAACCATTTTCAGCTCTTCGAACATCTCATATGCTCCATGTCTCTCAAAACGCTTTTGGAGCCCCGGCTCTAAGCTGTAAAGCATACCGCACTGAACGAGGGAGTAATCATCGGAACGTGACTGCCAAGCGTGCATAACGTCTTGTTCTGCAGGGAGAACAGGTGTGTCACCCAGCGGTGCTTGTAGGACATAATCTTTCTTGTCAGCTGTGAGGATGATCCTCAGGTTCCGGACCCAGTCCGTATAGTTGCTGCCATCGTCTTTCAGCTTGGTTTTCTCTAGGAACGCGTTGAAGTTGAGGACTACGTTGGCCATTTGATCTACAAGACATATTGTAAATATTTTAGACTAAGTTAATGATAATAAAGTTTATTTAATCAAATTATTTAATGAACTCCCACTTAGATGGACATCCCTCTTCTAGTCATCTAAGTATAACATGATCCGAGTCAACTAGGCCGTGTCCGATCATCACGTGAGACGGACTAGTCAACATCGGTGAACATCTTCATGTTGATCGTATCTTCTATACGACTCATGCTCGACCTTTCGGTCTTCTGTGTTCCGAGGCCATGTCTGTACATGCTAGGCTCGTCAAGTCAACCTAAGTGTTTGCATGTGTAAATCTGTCTTACACCCGTTGTATGTGAACGTTAGAATCTATCACACACACAAGTTATGAAAATGCAAGAAAGGATACTAAATCTCGTCGTTAACTGAATTCTGAATAGAAAGATTAAGAAGAAAAAAAAGATTCAAAATAAAGACAGAAATACCCAATATCTTGCTAGAACAAGATATCCGATCATCACGTGGTGCTTCGAAACAACGAACTGTCACAACGGTGCACAGTTAGGGGGAACACTTCTTGAAATTAGTATGAGGGATCATCTTATTTACTACCGTCGTTCTAAGTAAACAAGATGCAAAACATGATAAACATCACATGTAATCAAATAATAAATGTGACATGATATGGCCAATATCACATAGCTCCTTTGATCTCCATCTTGGGGCTCCATGATCATCTTGTCACCGGCTTGACACCATGATCTCCATCATCATGATCTCCATCATCGTGTATCCATGAAGTTGGTCGCCAACTATTACTTCTACTACTATGGCTAACGCGTTTAGCAATAAAGTAAAGTAATTTACATGGCGTTTCTCAATGACACGCAGGTCATACAAAAAATAAAGACAACTCCTATGGCTCCTGCCGGTTGTCATACTTATCGACATGCAAGTCGTGATTCCTATTACAATAGCATGAACATCTCATACATCACATATAGATCATTCATCATTCATCACAACTTTGGCCATATCATATCACAAAGCACTTGCTGCAAAAACAAGTTAGACGTCCTCTAATTGTTGTTGCAAGTTTTACGTGGCTGAATTAGGGTTCTAGCAAGAACGTTTTCTTACCTACGTGAAAGCCACAATGTGATTTGTCAACTTCTATTTACCCTTCATAAGTACCCTTTTCATCAAATCCGCTCCAACTAAAGTGGGAGAGACAGACACCAGCCAGCCACCTTATGCAACTAGTGCATGTTAGTCGGTGGAACCGGTCTCACGTAAGTGTACATGTAAGGTTGGTCCGGGCCGCTTCATCCCACAATACCGCTGAAGCAAGATAAGACTAGTAGCGGCAAGAAAGTTGACAACATCTACGCCCACAACAAATTGTGTTCTACTCGTGTAATAGAGAACTACGCATAGACCTAGCTCATGATGCCACTGTTGGGGAACGTTGCAGAAAATTAAAAATTTTCCTACGGTTTCACCAAGATCCATCTATGAGTTCATCTAAGCAACGAGTCATGGGAGAGAGATTGCATCTACATACCACTTTGTAGATCGCGAGCGGAAGCGTTCAACGAACGGGGATGAGGTAGTCGTACACGACGTGATCCAAATCACCGGAGATCCTAGCACCGAAAGGACGGCACCTCCGCGTTCAACACACGTACGGTCAGCATAACGTCTCCTTCTTCTTGATCCAGCAAGGCAAAGGAGAGGTTGGGGAAGATGGCTCCAGCAGCAGCACGACGGTGTGGTGATGGTGGAGTTGCAGTACTCCGGCAGGGCTTCGCCGAGCTCTACGGAGGAGGAGGAGGTGTTGGAGAGGGAGAGGGAGGCGCCAAGGACCAGGGTGCGGCTGCCCCCCTCCCCTCCCCCCTTTATATAGCCCCCTAGGGGGGGCGCTGTCCCTAGGAGATGCAATCTCCTAGGGGGGGCGGCCAAGGGGTGGGGGGCTTGCCCCCCAAGCAAGGGGGCGCCCCACTTTAGGGTTTCCCCACCCTAGGCGCATGGGCCTCTTGGGGCTGGTTCCCCTTGGCCCATGTAGGCCAAGGCGCACCCCCTAGAGCCTATGTGGCCCCCCGAGGCAGGTGGCCCCACCCGGTGGACCCCCCGGGACCCTCCGGTGGTCCCGGTACAATATCGATAACCCCGAAACTTGTCCCGATGGCCAAAACAGCACTTCCTATATATAATTCTTTACCTCCGGACCATTCCAAAACTCCTCGTGACGTCCGGGATCTCATCCGAGACTCCGAACAACATTCGGGTTACTGCATATACATATCTTTACAACCCTAGCGTCACCGAACCTTAAGTGTGTAGACCCTACGGGTTCGGGAGACATGCAGACATGACCGAGACGGCTCTCGGGCAATAACCAACAGCGGGATCTGGATACCCATGTTGGCTCCCACATGCTCCACGATGATCTCATCGGATGAACCACGATGTCGAGGATTCAATTAATCCCGTATACGATTCCCTTTGTCAATCGGTATTTTACTTGCCCGAGATTCGATCGTCGGTATCCCAATACCTTGTTCAATCTCGTTACCGGCAAGTCACTTTACTCGTACCGTAATGCATGATCCCGTGATCAAACACTTTGATCACATTGAGCTCATTATGATGATGCATTACCGAGAGGGCCCTGTGATACCTCTCCGTCAAGCGGAGTGACAAATCCCAGTCTTGATCCGTGTCAACCCAACAGATACTTTCGGAGATACCCGTAGTATACCTTTATAGTCACCCAGTTACGTTGTGACGTTTGGCACACCCAAAGCATTCCTACGGTATCCAGAAGTTACACGATCTCATGGTCTAAGGAAAGGATACTTGACATTGGAAAACTCTAGCAAACGAACTATGCGATCTTATGCTATGTTTAGGATTGGGTCTCGTCCATCACATCATTCTCCTAATGATGTGATCTCGTTATCAATGACATCCAATGTCCATAGTCAGGAAACCATGACTATCTGTCGATCAACGAGCTAGTGAACTAGAGACTTACTAGGGACATATTGTTGTCTGTTATTCACACATGTATTACGATTTCCGGATAACACAATTATAGCACGAATAAAGACAATTATCATGAATAAGGAAATATAATAATAATGCTTTTATTATTGCCTCTAGGGCATATTTCCAACAGTCTCCCACTTGCACTAGAGTCAATAATCTAGTTACATTGTGATGAATCGAACACCCATAAAGTTCTGGTGTTGATCATGTTTTGCCTTAGGGAGAGGTTTAGTCAACGGATCTGCGACATTTAGATCCGTGTGCACTTTACAAATTTCTATGTCTCCATCTTGAACATTTTCACGAATGGAGTTGAAGCGACGTTTGATGTGCCTGGTCTTCCTGTGAAACCTGGGCTCCTTGGCAAGTGCAATAGCTCCAGTGTTGTCACAGAAGAGTTTGATTGGCCCCGGCGCATTGGGTATGACTCCGAGGTCGGTGATGAACTCCTTCACCCAAATTGCTTCATGTGCTGCCTCAGAGGTTGCCATGTATTCCGCTTCACATGTAGATTCCGCCACGACGCTCTGCTTGCAACTGCACCAGCTTACTGCCCCACCATTCAAAATATACACGTATCCGGTTTGTGACTTAGAGTCATCCAGATCTGTGTCGAAGCTAGCGTCGACGTAACCCTTTATGGCGAGCTCTTCGTCACCTCCATAAACGAGAAACATTTCCTTAGTCCTTTTCAGGTACTTCAGGATATTCTTGACCGCTGTCCAGTGTTCCTTGCCGGGATTACTTTGGTACCTTCCTACCAAACTTACGGCAAGGTTTACATCAGGTCTGGTACACAGCATGGCATACATAATAGAACCTATGGCTGAGGCATAGGGGATGACACTCATCTCTTCTATATCTTCTGCCATGGTCGGACATTGAGCTGAGCTCAATTTCACACCTTGTAACACAGGTAAGAACCCCTTCTTAGATTGATCCATATTGAACTTCTTCAATATCTTATCAAGGTATGTGCTTTGTGAAAGACCTATGAGGCGTCTTGATCTATCTCTATAGATCTTGATGCCTAATATATAAGCAGCTTCTCCAAGGTCCTTCATTGAAAAACTTTTATTCAAGTAGGCCTTAATGTTGTCCAAGAGTTCTATATCATTTCCCATCAAAAGTATGTCATCTACATATAGTATGAGAAATGCTACAGAGCTCCCACTCACTTTCTTGTAAACGCAGGCTTCTCCATAAGTCTGCGTAAACCCAAACGCTTTGATCATCTCATCAAAGCGAATGTTCCAACCCCGAGATGCTTGCACCAGCCCATAAATCGAGCGTTGGAGCTTGCACACTTTGTCAGCATTCTTAGGATCGAAAAAACCTTCCGGCTGCATCATATACAATTCTTCCTTAAGGAAACCATTAAGGAATGCCGTTTTCACGTCCACTTGCCATATCTCATAATCATAGAATGCGGCAATTGCTAACATGATTCGGATGGACTTCAGCTTCGCTACCGGTGAGAAAGTCTATAATGGTACCTCTCAACATTAGAGAAGACAGAGTGGAGATTTTCACTAACACACTGCAATGTGCTAGGGGACAGTTCCCTTTTACATACCTAGGGCTACCTTTGGGCATTCATAAACCAACTGTAGAGCAGTGTCTACCTCTTGTTTACAGAATTGCAAAAAGGATTGCAGGCCTCTCTACTTTCATGACCCAAGCAGGCAAAGTTCTCTTGGTCAAATCAGTCCTCTCCTCATTATCCATCTTCTTCATGAGCTGCCTAGACATTCCTGTAACCATTAAGAAACATGAATGCCCAAAAGTATTTAAAAGTGCTTTGAGACACACTAGGTGCCTGGCATTAGCTTGCATGATGACCAGAGTATCATCTGCATACTGAACAATTGGGAAATCTGGGCAGGAATTGACCTGTAGTGGAGATGCAATAACATTCAGTCTCATGGCCCTGTTCAAAATACTCTGAAGTAGATCTGCAGCAAGAACAAAGATCAAGGGGGAGTAAGGATCTCCCTGTCTCACTCCTCTCTTGATATAAAATTTCTTCCCAGGCACTCCATTGAGCATGACAGCAGAGGATGCTGTAGTAAATAGCATCTGCATCCATGTGATCCATCTTTCTCCAAATCCTTTTGCTCTAAAAATCTCAATGATTGCTTGATGTTCAATTGTGTCAAATGCCTTTTCAAAATCTAGTTTAATAACCAGCAGTTCCTCTTTTGATTTATGGCATTGGTGTATAAATTCATATGCCCATCCTAGGCAGTCTTGAATTACTCTGTCCTTGAGGAATCCATATTGGTTGATGTGAACCAATTTGAGGATAATTTTTTGTAATCTATTAGCCATCAATTTTGTAATGATTTTAAGAACCCCATTTAGCAGAGAGATTGGCCTGAAGTCATTGGGTGTTATAGGAACTTCAATTTTTGGAATCAGAGTAATGTAAGATGTGTTTATACTCTCCAAGTTCACAGTACCAGCATGGAAGGCCATGATGAGGTCAATAACATCTTCCTTAATAATATCCCAGCAAGCTTTAATGAACTCATTGTTGAAACCATCAGGTCCTGGTGATTTATCTGATGGTAGGTTTTTGACAACCTCCTCAATTTCCTCCCTGGTGAACTGTTCCTCTAATTGAATAAAAATGGCAGGATCCACTGCTTGGTTATATAAATCATGGAGATCAAAATGCATAGTGTGTCCATTAGATTGTCCCAATCTTCTTTTGAAAGTATCCCACAGGATAGCAGCTTTTCCTTCATGCTCAGTAACTTCCACTTGATCTGAATTTAGCAACATTGCAATTTTGTTATGCCTATGATTAATGGAAGCCTTTGTGTGAAAAAATTTGGTATTTTCATCTCCAAACTTAACCCCTTTTATTTTGCCTCTCTATTTCCAGTAAATCTTCTGATTATTCAGAACAGTCAACAAGTATTCCTTGAGCATAGATCTGCAGTTGGCCTCAAATAAGGAGAGGTTTCTGAATTCTTCAACCCAGTCCCAAAAGAATATGCATGCATTGAGATCCTCAATCTGTTTTTTCATGCAGGACAGACTTCTAGCCCATAACTTCAGAGCTCTTCTTAAATTTTTGAACTTAGCATTAATCTTTTTGGCTTGATCAGTATAACCTACTGGAATGTTCCAAGCTGATTGCACAACTTGTTTGAAGGAGCTGTGCTTTAACCAGTAGTTTTCAAACCTAAACACCTTTGATTTAGGAATATTTGTGCAAATTTTTATCATGCAAGGTAGGTGATCAGAAATTGGCTTTGCCAAAGGAAGGGCCATGGAGTTAGGGTAGCTTGTCATCCAGGAAGCAGAGGTAAAGAACCAATCCAATTTTTCAAGGAGGGGGGATTCCTGCATGTTGCTCCAGCTATATTGTCTTCCTTCCAAAGGTAGCTCAATCAGTCCCAAGCTACTGATGGCTTCATTAAATAATAGCATCTCATTGACATCTCCACCTGGTTTGTTTCTATTCTCTGGTGTTCTGATAAAATTAAAGTCACCCATGATTATCCAATCCACATCATTGGGCATTTGAATGTTGCTAAACCAGTCAATAAATTCAATCTTTTCCTCATGTCTGCAGGGCCCATATATGTTTGAGAGGATCCACCTGTTTGAAGAAATATTACATGTGAATTGAATGGAAATAGAGAACTTGTTTTGAAAGAGTAGCTCTCCTGTGAACAAAGCACCATTCCAGGCAGTGAGGATGCCACCAGATGCTCCAATGGAAGGGAGGAATTCAAATTTGTTGAATCTCTGTGGACAAAAGTTGTGAAGGTATGCAAGGTCAAAATTTTCCCTTTTTGTTTCCTGAATACAAACTACACCAGCAGCACTTTCCTCCAATTTCTGTCTAATTGCCAGCCATTTGTCTTGGGCATTAATGCCTCTAATGTTCCAGTTAAGAATGTTCCAAGATCTGTTGTTATTCATGTTTAACCAATAGGGGGTTATATTCCTTTATCAAGATCCATCTCTTGATATCCTCATGAGCCATGCATTGTGATAGTAAGCATGATTGTGAAGCAGTAGTGCATAGAATTTTTCCATGTAACATCCATGATGTATGAATCACATACAGCCATTTGAAAGGAACCATACTGACAAGTAACTTAGTCTCATAAGATTTACTGTAGTGACAGGATTCAGTTTGCAGCAAAAGGTGTCTCATAGGTCCAGAATTTCTCACATTACAAAAGCTACTACATCCAGCACACATAACATATGCAGTCTTAAGATACCAGAACAAAATGCAACAACAGGGACTATAACTATTGCGGCACTCTATCATTAATCAAATCTTGGTTGTGCTTCAGCTCCAGTGGCTTTGGACACCTTGGCCACCTCCTCTAGCCCCTTGTTTTTGGGTCTCTTGGATAATTTTTCCTGGAGCTCATCCTCAGACACCTTAAAGAAAGATTTTGTCAAGTTCTTAACCACTTTATTGGGAATAATAGGAGGAATGGCATTACAGGGTAAGCAAGATTTAGCATCACATGTTTTCCTCCTATAGCCATTATTATCTTTCTTAATTCTGTCACTTCTTCTTACCTGAGTTTCTACCAATGGCTCTTTCTCTCTCCTTTTTTTGGAAGTGGCTTCTCCAGGAGGCAATAGGATGACTTTGTTGGGTGACACCTGCACTAAGGGGCTGCCAGCTCCACTGGAAGAATGGGCAGCTGGACTACTCCCTTCATTTTCCTTACCCACATACTGTAATATCTCTTTACATGTTATGGCCTGTGAAGTTAAGCAGCCATCAGGAATATGGAATAGGAATGTCTCTTCATTATGACAGTTTTCAGTAAGCAAATTCCACAAATTAGACTTAAGCAGGTGTATTGTCCATCCAAACTGATCTGGTGTCAGTAACAGGTGTATTATGAAATTGAACCAACTTACAGGTATTTCAATCTTGAAAGTACTTTTGTTTCCTTGAGTAGCAGGGGCAAAGTTTTGTATCCAAAGGTCCAGACCTTCTTCAGAAATTAAGTGAGAACCATCAATAATATCCAAAGCATGTTGCTTAGCAATTGAGTGAAAATCAAACATATGGGAGGGAGTAGAAGGAAAAGTCCTCTCTGCAATACCTCTAGTAATGAAATTGGATGATGATCCTCCCTGATGGACTTGCACATCCTCTTTCCCTTTGTCTGAAGCAGACAAAACCAGTGGTTGAGAAACAGGTGCTTGAGCAGAAATGTGAGCAGCAGTAGCAGAAACTTGTTCTGTGGGAGTAACATCCATCTTCTCAACTGTCAGTGGCTGCTCCAGTTGATTATGTTGCACAGTAGAAGATGGTTCACCCCTTTGTACAACAAGAGGCTGGATAGGAGCTTCAGAGTCAACCTGTGGCTCTGCTGAAGGATTCTGTTGCCCATCCTGAGCTAGCAAGTTGTTATTTAACTGAGGATCTTCTTCTTCATCATCTGCCTGGTAAGCTAGAGCAATGTTAAGCAGACCCAAAGCCATAGGTTGTACTTGCACTGCCTGATTTACCTCTTCACTTGCTGAATGAGTGAGAGACAGTAATCCATCAGACAGAGATACAGTCGTAGTGATACTGCTATTTGGGTGTCCATCATCATGTTGTACAGGAATTTCCATTTGTTGCTGCATTGGCACCACCAGGTCTTGCTGTGGGAAAGCCCAATGCTGCTCTTGCTCCTCTTGTTCAATTGGATCCTCCCAGGCCCCCCAACCCTCATTTGGAATGTTAATATTGTGCACTGGCAAGGGTTGGAAACCTGGGAAGTCATTAGCATGCTGTGGCACAGGGTGAGGGTCCACACCCTCTGGAGGAATAGGATCCTCATCTGCTGGGCCCCCTCCCAGCATTTCCTCCAAGAGCACTTCAACTGAACTAGTCCATGATTCCTCCTCAAATCTCTCACCCTCAGACCACCTTATACTTTTGGGTATTTCAATAAGATCAGTCACTCGTGCCTTAACCAGAATCTTCCCTCTTAAAGCGTCCTCTCTTTCCCAGCTTATGATTCTTCCCCATTTGGAAATTGCAGCAGCTATGTCATCAGTATTGCAGAAATCAAACGGAACACCCACAAATAGGAGCCAACAAGTCCTATTGAAATTGAGCCTACGCCAGTTTCTTCCCTCGTTGTGTTTTGTAAAGGAAATAAAGACATCTCCGAATGCATGCGGACTTTGTCTAATGAGTCTGTCTCTATCTCTGACATGCAAGAACTGCACGTATGCTTCTCCGAAGGGACAGGGTTGGATCTCTCTAAACCCAACATGCGCTTCCTCTTGAAAGAATTCCTCTAGGACATCACGGACATTAGGGAAGAATACCTCATCAGGATGCGGATGGATGGAGGCTATCGCCCAATCTTCATGCCGTCGTGGTCTATGTGGAAGAATGGCTCGCGAAACCCCTGTTCTTCCCTCGATTTCTTGTATCTGAAACCCTTCTGGCACAAACGGGAGAGGGTCTATCAGAATGTTGGCCATCAGATTGCACACCGCTGAAGTGGCAACTACAGCCCTCGCCGGCGACAAGGACGAACCAGGCGGGTTTGTCAAGGTGGTAGCAGCGGAAGAAGCAGAGTTGGTAGGTGTAGTGGAATGCGAGGAGGCAAGCGTCGGTCTCGGTTGGAAATTCGGAAAATGTTCCTTGACCAGCTCCTTAAATGACGAGGCTTGCCTTATTGGTGCTTCTGGCCCAATGCAATGGAACCAGGCCTCAACGGCACCCTCGGCCCAGGCTTCATCCGGTGGGCTAGGGAAAGAATCAAAATGGATGAAGGGCCACAGCCCAGGAAGGTTTGGGGTGGTACAATTACGTGCGAAATGCCCTGAGTCGCCGCATGCATGGCACGTAACGTACGTTCTCCCATGCATACGCGCAGAGTAATGAGGTTCAATTGGAGGCTCTTTAACACCATGATTAGGCTGTGATGAAGAAGCGGAATTTGCTGAAATAATACTGTCATGAATAGGCCCTGATAAACGCTCGAACACTGACCGGCCATGTTGGACCACCGAGCTGTAACTCCGGTGATCACCGGGGTTAGGGACGACGGCACGCCCATTTTTACCCACTAGAGTCCATTCGTTGTCAAGTTCAGCATAATAAGCACGCTCTTCTCTAATCCAATTAGGACCACCAAAATTCCAAAGACTAAAAACCATCTCAAATTCATTTTCCACAATTTTGCCTGCATTGTAGATCTCGAACCCCACTGACTTTGAAGCCACCGAAAATTTGTAAGATCTATTTCGTAAGAAACGAACTCTAAATCCTTGCGAATAGCCTCCAAACGTAGCAAGGAGAGAGACACTAACCGTGTGAACATCAAGCTTGAACGATGCTCGCGAGAAAGAAACCACCATGGTGAACTCCTTTTGTCGAAAGCCCGGAGAGAAAACCACCGGATGACCAAACTTGGATCTCATATCTGCCTGGAATTTCTTCCCACGCTCAAAGTTGAGGGAAAAAGGAGCCATCGCGGATCTGAAGGTGGTTGCGCCGTCGGCAGGAAGATGGGTGGCTGTCGGGGCCGGAGTGGCCACCGGCAGGAAGTAGGGTGGCTGCCGGGGCCGGAGTGGCCACCGGCAGTAAGGTGTGTGGCCGCCGGGGCCGGAGTGGCCACCGGCGGGAGGGGCTAGAGAGAGGGGCTAGAGGGAGGGGCTAGGTACGGGGGACACAATCTCTGCTTTGACAAGACATGCCAGTGGCAACCGTGTCTCGAAACATGGAGCGGCAGACAAAAAACGGTTCGAAATTATGACCGGACAGATGTGATGTCATGTTACAGAAAGTTGTCAGCGGATTGGACTCATGTAAAATTATATTCTCTCTGCGGTTGTGTTAGACCAGTTTCGTTAGTAGCACCTAGCCGAGAAGCCATTCGTGCGAGGGGCTTTCAACGTTCCAATATGAAAAAGAGCAGCGACACTTCCTCCTCTGAAAACTGAGCACATAAGGTATCATTCATGTGGAGGGTTACCTTCGGCAAAATGCCATCAAGCACTACCTCTAGTGATAAAGTTGGGTCTTTGGTGTATACTTCCTTAAAGTAGGAAGTGGCCATGCGCTCCATCTCCGTTGGAGCAGAACACCATGTTCCATCGGTTCGATGCAGCCTCTGTATGTGGTTCCTTCGCGCCCGCCATAGTGCTCGTCGATGTAAATAAGCGGTATTTGAAGGAAATATGCCCTAGAGGCAATAATAAAGTTATTATTTATTTCCTTATATCATGATAAATGTTTATTATTCATGCTAGAATTGTATTAACTGGAAACATAATACATGTGTGAATACATAGACAAACAGAGTGTCACTAGTATGCCTCTACTTGACTAGCTCATTAATCAAAGATGGTTATGTTTCCTAACCATGAACAAAGAGTTGTTATTTGATTAAACGAGATCACATCATTAGTTGAATGATCTGATTGACATGACCCATTCCATTAGCATAGCACCCGATCGTTTAGTATGTTGCTATTGCTTTTATCCATGACTTATACATGTTCCTTTAACTATGAGATTATGCAACTCCCGTTTACCGTAGGAACACTTTGTGTGCTACCAAACGTCACAACGTAACTGGGTGATTATAAAAGTGCTCTACAGGTGTCTCCGAAGGTACATATTGGGTTGGCGTATTTCGAGATTAGGATTTGTCACTCCGATTGTCGGAGAGGTATCTCAGGGCCTTCTCGGTAATGCACATCACATAAAGCCTTGCAAGCATTGCAACCAATGAGTTAGTTGCGAGATGATGTATTACGGAACGAGTAAAGAGACTTGCCGGTAACGAGATTGAACTAGGTATTGGATACCGACGATCGAATCTCGGGCAAGTAACATACCGATGACAAAGGGAACAACGTATGTTGTTATGCGGTCTGACCGATAAAGATCTTCGCAGAATATGTAGGAGCCAATATGGGCATCCAGGTCCCGCTATTGGTTATTGACCGGAGATGTGTCTCGGTCATGTCTACATTGTTCTCGAACCGTAGGGTCCGCACGCTTAAGGTTTCGATGACAGTTATATTATGAGTTTATGAGTTTTGATGTACCGAAGGAGTTCGGAGTCCCGGATGAGATTGGGTACATGACGAGGAGTCTCGAAATGGTCGAGACGTAAAGATCGATATATTGGACGACTATATTCGGACATCGGAAAGGTTCTGAGTGATCCGGGTATTTTCGGGAGTATCGGGGAGTTACGGGATTACGGGAGAAGTAATGGGCCTTGATGGGCTTTAGTGGGAAGAGGAAAAGGCTGCTGCGCCCCCCCTCCCCTTTGGTCCGAATTGGACTAGGGAAAAGGGGGCCGGCCACCTTTCCTACTCCTCCTATTCCTTCTCCCTTCCTCCCCTCTTGGTGGACTCCTACTAGGACTTGGAAACCTAGTAGGACTCCACACCCTGGCGCACCAAACCCTAGGCCGGCCACCCCCTCCCTTGCTCCTTTATATACGGGGGCAGGGGGCACCCCATAGACAGACAATTGATCATTGAGATCTTTCCTTAGCCGTGTGCGGTGCCCCCTTCCACCAAATTCCACCTCGGTCATATCGTTGCAGTGCTTAGGCGAAGCCCTGCGCCGGTAACTCATCAAGATCGTCACCATGCCGTCGTGCTGACGGAACTCTTCCCCGACGCTTTGCTGGATCGGAGCTCGGGGATCGTCATCGAGCTGAACGTGTGCCAAGAACTCGGAGGTGCCGGAGTAACGGTGCTGTGATCGGTTGGATCGCGAGGAGAACGTACGACTACTTCCTCTATGTTGTGTCAACGCTTCCGCTTCGGTCTACGAGGGTACGTAGACAACACTCTCCCCTCTCGTTGCTATGCATCACCATGGTCTTGCGTGTGCGTAGGAAATTTTTTGAAATTACTACGTTCCCCAACAGTGGCATCTGAGCCAGGTTTTATGGTTTGATGTTATTTGCACGAGTAGAACACAAGTGAGTTGTGGACGATACAAGTCATACTGCCTACCAGCATGTCATACTTTGGTTCAGCGGTATTGTTGGACGAGACGATCCGGACCAACCTTACGCGTACGCTTACGCGAGACCGGTTCCCTCGACGTGCTTTGCACATAGATGGCTTGCGGAAGACTGTCTCTCCAACTTTAGTTGAACCGAGTGTGGCTACGCCCGGTCCTTGAGAAGGTTAAAACGGAGTCTATTTGACAAACTATCGTTGTGGTTTTGATGCGTAGGTAAGATGAGTTCTTGCTTAAAGCCCGTAGCAGCCACGTAAAACTTGCAACAACAAAGTAGAGGACGTCTAACTTGTTTTTGCAGGGCATGTTGTGATGTGATATGGTCAAGACATGATGCTAAATTTTATTGTATGAGATGATCATGTTTTGTAACCGAGTTATCGGCAACTGGCAGGAGCCATATGGTTGTCGCTTTATTGTATGCAATGCAATCGCGATGTAATGCTTTACTTTATTACTAAGCGGTAGTGATAGTCGTGGAAGCATAAGATTGGCGAGATGACAACGATGCTGCGATGAAGATCAAGGTGTCGCGCCGGTGACGATGGTGATCATGATGGTGCTTCGAAGATGGAGATCACAAGCACGAGATGATGATGGCCATATCATATCACTTATATTGATTGCATGTGATGTTTATCTTTTATGCATCTTATCTTGCTTTGATTGACGGTAGCATTATAAGATGATCTCTCACTAATTATCAAGAAGTGTTCTCCCTGAGTATGCACCGTTGCGAAAGTTCTTCGTGCTGAGACACCACGTGATGATCGGGTGTGATAGGCTCTACGTTCAAATACAACGGGTGCAAAACAGTTGCACACGCGGAATACTCAGGTTATACTTGACGAGCCTAGCATATAACAGATATGGCCTCGGAACACGGAGACCGAAAGGTCGAGCGTGAATCATATAGTAGATATGATCAACATAGTGATGTTCACCATTGAAACTACTCCATCTCACGTGATGATCGGACATGGTTTAGTTGATTTGGATCACGTGATCACTTAGAGGATTAGAGGGATGTCTATCTAAGTGGGAGTTCTTAAGTAATATGATTAATTGAACTTTAATTTATCATGAACTTAGTCCTGGTAGTATTAGCATATCTATGTTGTAGATCAATAGCTCGCGTTGTTACTTCCCTATGTTTATTTTGATATGTTCCTAGAGAAAATTGTGTTGAAAAATGTTAGTAGCAATGATGCGGATTGGATCCGCGATCTGAGGTTTATCCTCATTGCTGCACAGAAGAATTATGTCCTTGATGCACCGCTAGGTGACGGACCTATTGCAGGAGCAGATGCAGACATTATGAACGTTTTGCTAGCTCAATATGATGACTACTTAATAGTTTAGTGCACCATGCTTAACTGCTTAGAATCGGGACTTCAAAGACGTTTTGAACGTCATGGAGCATATGAGATGTTCTAGGATTTGAAGTTAATATTTCAAGCAAATACCCGAGTTGAGAGATATGAAGTCTCCAACAAGTTCTATAGCTAAAAGATGGAGGAGAATCGCTCAACTAGTGAGCATGTGCTCAGATTGTCTGGGTACTACAATCGCTTGAATCAAGTGGGAGTTAATCTTCCAGATAAGATAGTGATTGACAGAATTCTCTAGTCACCATCACCAAGTTAGTAGAACTTCGTGATGAACTATAATATGCAAGGGATAACGGAAAATATTCCCAAGCTCTTCGCGATGCTAAAATCGGCGAAGGTAGAAATCAAAGAAAAACATCAAGTGTTGATGGTTGACAAAGATCACTAGTTTCAAAAGGGCAAAAGGAAAGAAGGGGAACTTCAAGAAGAACGGCAAGCAAGTTGCTGCTCAAGTGAAAAAGCCCAAGTCTGGTCCTAAGCCTGAGACTAAGTGCTTCTACTGCAAAGGGACTGGTCACTGGAAGCGGAACTACCCCAAGTGATTGGTGGATAAGAAGGATGGCAAAGTGAACATAAGTATATTTGATATACATGTTATTGATGTGTACTTTACTAGTGTTCATAGCAACCCCTCAGTATTTGGTACTAGTTCAAGTTGCTAAGATTAGTAACTCGAAACGGGAGTTGCAGAATGAACAAAGACTAGTTAAAGGGCAAGGTGACGATGTGTGTTGGAAGTGGTTCCAAGATTGATATGATCATCATCACACACTCCCTATACTTTCGGGATTAGTGTTGAAACTAAATAAGTGTTATTTGGTGTTTGCGTTGAGCATGAATATGATTTGATCATGTTAATTGCAATACGGTTATTCATTTAAGTAAGAGAATAAATTGTTGTTCTGTTTACATGAATAAAACCTTCTATGGTCATACACACCAATGAAAATAGTTCATTGGATCTCGATCGCAGTGATACACATATTCATAATATTGAAGCCAAAAGATGCAAAGTTAATAATGATAGTGCAACTTATTTGTGGCACTGCCGTTTAGGTCATATTGGTGTAAAGCGCATGAAGAAACTCCATACTGATGGATTTTTGGAATCACTTGATTATGAATCACTTGATGCTTGCGAACCATGCCTCTTGGGCAAGATGACTAAAAACGCCGTTCTCCAGAACAATGGAGCAAGCAACAGATTTGTTGGAAATCATACATACTGATGTATATGGTCCGATGAATATTAAGGCTCGCGACAAGTATCATTATTTTCTGACCTTCACAGATGATTTGAGCAGATATGGGTATATCTACTTGATGAAACATAAGTCTGAAACGTTTGAAAAGTTCAAAGAATTTTAGAGTGAAGTGAAAATCATCGTGACAAGAAAATAAGGTTTCTATGATCTGATCGCGGAGACAAATATTTGAGTTACGAGTTTGGTCTTCAACTAAAACAATGTGGAATAGTTTCACAAACTCATGCCACCTGGAACACCGCAGCATAATGGTGCGTCCGAACGTCATAACCGTACTTTATTAGATATAGTACAATCTATGATGTATCTTACCGATCTACCACTATCGTTTTTGGGATTATGCATTAGAGACAGCTGCATTCACATTAAATGGGGCACCATCTAAATCCGTTGAGACGATATCGTATGAACTATGGTTTAGCAATAAACCTAAGCTGTCGTTTCTTAAAGTTTGGGGCTGCGATGCTTATGTGAAAAAGCTTCAACCTGATAAGCTCGAACCCAAATCGGAGAAATGTGTCTTCATAGGATATCCAAAGGAAACTATTGGATACACCTTCTATCACAGTTCCGAAGGCAAGACTTTTGTTGCTAAGTTCGGAAACTTTCTAGAGAAAGAGTTTCTTTCGAAAGAAGTGAGTGGGAGGAAAGTAGAACTTGATAAGGTAATTGTACCTTCTCCCTTATTGGAAAGTAGTTCATCACAGAAAACTGTTCCTGTGACTACTACACCAATTAGTGAGGAAGCTAATGATGATGATCATGTAACTTCAGATCAAGTTACTACCGAATCTCGTAAGTAAACCAGAGTGAGATCCGCACCAGAGTGGTACGGTAATCCTATTCTGGAAGTCATGTTACTAGACCATGATGAACTTGCGAACTATGAGGAAGCGATGGTGAGCCCAGATTCCGTGAAATGGTTAGATGCCATGAAATCTGAGATATGATCCATGTATGAGAACAAAGTATGGACTTTGATGGATTTGCCCGATGATCGGCAAGCCAAAGAAAATAAATGGATCTTGAAGAGGAAGACGGACACTGATAGTAGTGTTACTATCTACAAAGCTAGAATTGTCGCAAAAGGTTTTCGACAAGTTCAAGGTGTTGACTACGATGAGAGTTTCTCACTCGTATCTATGCTTAAGTCTGTCCGAATCATGTTAGCAATTGCCGCATTTTATGAAATCCGGCAAATGGATAAACAAAACTACATTCCTTAATGGATTTATTAAAGAAGAGTTGTATACGATGCAACTAGAAGGTTTTGTCGATCCTGAAGGTGTTAACAAAATATGCAAGCTCCAGCGATCCATCTATGGACTGGTGCAAGCATCTCGGAGTTGGAATATACGCTTTGATAAGTTGATCAAAGCATATAGTTTTATACAGACTTGCGGTGAAGCCTGTATTTACAAGAAAGTGAGTGGGAGCACTACAGCATTTCTGATAAGTATATGTAAATGACATATTATTGATCAGAAATAATGTAGAATTATTCTGTAAAGCATAAAGGAGTATTTGAAAGGAGTTTTTCGAAGAAGGACCTCGGTGAAGCTGCTTACATATTGAGCATCAAGATCTATAGAGATAGATCAAGACGCTTGATAAGTTTTTCAATAAGTACATACCTTGAAAAAAAAATTGAAGTAGTTCAAAATGGAACAGTCAAAGAAAGAGTTCTTGCCTGTATTACAAGGTGTGAACTTGAGTAAGACTCAAAGCCCGACCACGGCAGATGATAGAAAGAGAATGAAAGTCATTTCCTATGCCTCAGCCATAGATTCTATAAAGTATGCCATGCTGTGTACCAGATCTATTGCATACCCTACCACTGAGTTTGGCAAGGGAGTACAATAGTGATCTAGGAGTAGATCACTGGACAAGCGGTCAAAATTATCCTTAGTGGAATAAGGATATGTTTCTCGATTATGGATGTGACAAAAAGGTTCGTCGTAAAAGGTTACGTCGATGCAAGTTTTGACACTAATCTAGATGACTCTAAGTCTCAATCTAGATACATATTGAAAGTGGGAGAAATTAGCTAAAGTAGCTCCGTGCAGAGCATTGTAGACATAGAAAATTGCAAAATACATAACGGATTTGAATGTGGCAGACCCGTTGACTAAATTTTTCTCACAAGCAAAACATGATCACACCGTAGTACCCTTTGGGTGTTGGTCACATATCGATGTGAACTATGGGTGTTAATCACATGATGATGTGAACTATTGATGTTAATCACATAGGTGATGTGATCTAGATTATTGACTCTAGTGCAAGTGGGAGACTGAAGGAAATATGCCCTAGAGGCAATAATAAAGTTATTATTTATTTCCTTATATCATGATAAATGTTTATTATTCATGCTAGAATTGTATTAACTGGAAACATAATACATGTGTGAATACATAGACAAACAGAGTGTCACTAGTATGCCTCTACTTGACTAGCTCATTAATCAAAGATGGTTATGTTTCCTAACCATGAACAAAGAGTTGTTATTTGATTAAACGAGATCACATCATTAGTTGAATGATCTGATTGACATGACCCATTCCATTAGCATAGCACCCGATCGTTTAGTATGTTGCTATTGCTTTTATCCATGACTTATACATGTTCCTTTAACTATGAGATTATGCAACTCCCGTTTACCGTAGGAACACTTTGTGTGCTACCAAACGTCACAACGTAACTGGGTGATTATAAAAGTGCTCTACAGGTGTCTCCGAAGGTACATATTGGGTTGGCGTATTTCGAGATTAGGATTTGTCACTCCGATTGTCGGAGAGGTATCTCAGGGCCTTCTCGGTAATGCACATCACATAAAGCCTTGCAAGCATTGCAACCAATGAGTTAGTTGCGAGATGATGTATTACGGAACGAGTAAAGAGACTTGCCGGTAACGAGATTGAACTAGGTATTGGATACCGACGATCGAATCTCGGGCAAGTAACATACCGATGACAAAGGGAACAACGTATGTTGTTATGCGGTCTGACCGATAAAGATCTTCGCAGAATATGTAGGAGCCAATATGGGCATCCAGGTCCCGCTATTGGTTATTGACCGGAGATGTGTCTCGGTCATGTCTACATTGTTCTCGAACCGTAGGGTCCGCACGCTTAAGGTTTCGATGACAGTTATATTATGAGTTTATGAGTTTTGATGTACCGAAGGAGTTCAGAGTCCCGGATGAGATTGGGTACATGACGAGGAGTCTCGAAATGGTCGAGACGTAAAGATCGATATATTGGACGACTATATTCGGACATCGGAAAGGTTCTGAGTGATCCGGGTATTTTCGGGAGTATCGGGGAGTTACGGGATTACGGGAGAAGTAATGGGCCTTGATGGGCTTTAGTGGGAAGAGGAAAAGGCTGTTGCGCCCCCCCTCCCCTTTGGTCCGAATTGGACTAGGGAAAAGGGGGCCGGCCACCTTTCCTACTCCTCCTATTCCTTCTCCCTTCCTCCCCTCTTGGTGGACTCCTACTAGGACTTGGAAACCTAGTAGGACTCCACACCCTGGCGCACCAAACCCTAGGCCGGCCACCCCCTCCCTTGCTCCTTTATATACGGGGGCAGGGGGCACCCCATAGACAGACAATTGATCATTGAGATCTTTCCTTAGCCGTGTGCGGTGCCCCCTTCCACCAAATTCCACCTCGGTCATATCGTTGCAGTGCTTAGGCGAAGCCCTGCGCCGGTAACTCATCAAGATCGTCACCATGCCGTCGTGCTGACGGAACTCTTCCCCGACGCTTTGCTGGATCGGAGCCCGAGGATCGTCATCGAGCTGAACGTGTGCCAAGAACTCGGAGGTGCCGGAGTAACGGTGCTGTGATCAGTTGGATCGCGAGGAGAACGTACGACTACTTCCTCTACGTTGTGTCAACGCTTCCGCTTCGGTCTACGAGGGTACGTAGACAACACTCTCCCCTCTCGTTGCTATGCATCACCATGGTCTTGCGTGTGCGTAGGAATTTTTTTGAAATTACTACGTTCCCCAACAGTATTCTGTTCACCTTCCTTCAACCACGTAATACGCGACCTTGAAGCCACATATTCTCCTCCTAGTAGAGTAGTTAGTCCAGCTGATGCATCTTCTGCCTGATCAAGGTCCTATCCATCACGCATCTGTAAATCAGCCAACTCAGCTCTTAGTTTCTCCAGTTCAGTCGCGATGTGGCCAAAATTCTCTTTGCTCCATGCCCGCAAACTGTTCATCATTTCATGTAGAGCATCGCGGACAGCCCCAAGATTGCCCGCGGGTTTACTCTTCTCCCACCTTCTTGCCACCACGTCTGCCAACGCGGGATGCCGTTCCCATATAATTTCATACCTGGGGGCCCTAGTTCTCTTCGAATCCACCTATGAGAGCCGAATCAACACAGGGCTACGATCTGATCAAGACGAAGCTATATGAATTATCTGCGTGCAAGGAAAGAGCTCCCTCCAGGCTTCGTCGGCATAGGCTCTTTCAAGACGAACCCGTACGTTCCTGTCCCCAAGTTGGCCATTATCATAAGTAAATGGGAACCCAGAAAAACCCAGGTCCAAAAGCTCACATGACATCAAACAGTCTCGAAATAACAACATTTGATTTTTAAATCGTTGGGATCGAGACAAGTGCTCGTGTTGCCACATTGCCTTGTTAAAATCGCCACACACTAACCATGGGTCTGTAGAAGTCGCGCGTAGCTAGGACAGAGAACTCCACATCCGATGGAGGTTCTCCACCCACGGTTCACCATACACAAATGTTGTTCTCCATGTCTTGTCATTTGCAACATCCACAATCCGCACGTCAATATACCTTGCACAAGAGTCCAACACCGCCACTTGAAGCTTTTCGTCCAAGTAAAGCACAAGCCTCCACTGAGCCCATCACTCGAGACACCCACAAAACCCTTCATCTGTAACCTCCACTTGAGTTTCTCCATCTTTGTTGAGGCTTGTATTCTTTTCAAGAGAAAAACAAGACCCAGGGAATTGGCTTTAGAGAGGGCCAAAACCTCACGAATTGTCCGACGGTCCCCCCCCCCGGCAGTTCCACACTAAGATATTCATTGCGTCCGTCGGTCCTCCTAGAGGGAGGTCGTCGATCTATCTCCAGACACACCATCATAATCAACACGATCTCTCTTGCTATTGCTGCTACTAATTGGAGAGGCTCGATCAGTACCATCCTCAACCTTTCCATGGGTGAGAGCCAAAATGCTCTTCGGTTCTGTGCTCAACATGTTCCCGGTCGTTGGGGGCTCCACATCCATTGCGAGTCTTTTCCTAGCAGCCAGCTCCACCTGCATGTTTGCTCGACCAGATTTTGACAGGTCTGAAGCTGTATCCAAAGTAACCGGGTCGACCACAGATTTCCCCGCCGTGTTCTTCGGTTGAGGTTGGGGTGCAGGCTGCTTCTGACCCCTCCCGCAACCAAAGGCTTCATTGTATTGGGGTTCATTCAGGCCATCTGCATAAAGCCATGCACCATACTTCTTGTCCTTCTCCTCATGAACACATTTTCTGCATTCTTTACAGTCATGACCAATCAGTCCACACACGCTACAGAAACGCACCAGTTTCTCATATTGCACCAAGTACACTTGGCGCTCTTTCCCCCTCAAGATGCTGACAAATTTGGTAGGGGGTAGACGAACATCTTGCCGAACCCTAACTCTGATATAATCACCCCGGATATTCTCGTTCAACCTCATCTCCAAAATTTCTCCTGAATTCCTGAGCACATGTTCCATTATATTCTTCTTACAAAAACCCTCTGGTATCTTGTGAATTTGAAGCCAAACGGGCATGGAAACCATCGGCACCTCTTCCGCTTTTGTGAACCCATCATCAGGGCACATCAACACAAGCCAATTCCTAAAGAGCCATGGCCCTTGATCCATCATACGCTCCCAGTCTCCCAAGAAAGATGCTTGCACAACAAAGAGATTCGGGCCAATAGGGCGAAACCTAACCCGCTACACAGGATTCCACGCTGCACGAATGTCCTTGTAGAAAGCTGCTTGACTGAATGATATATCGATCGGTATGTACCCTAGCTAGGGAAAGCCATCTCACGCTATCGTTGATCTCTGGGTCAGCCTCATCAATCATCAGATCGTCAAAGACTTCATCTTCCAAGTTGAGCTGCTCGAGAAAATCACCTAGATCCGGTACCCCAGCGGAGCCGCCACCACCGCTGGCTCCCGACTGGGCGTCCGCAAGGGGATCAAGGAGGCGAGGGATCCAAGGACATGCCAATCGAAGATCCCTCTCGAGGGAAGGTGGATCCAATCGGATGAGGGACTCGCTGGCAACGGTGTCGCCAGAGAGGAGAGAAAACCCTAGCCTTGCGGAAGGGGAAAACTTAATTCTGAAATATAGTATATATTCAGAAGTTTTGGTTCAGTGCAATTTGTAGAAGTGCGAGTTAGTTCATTTTTGAAAATGTCATTTCGTAAATTCAGTGCAATATGCACAAGTTTCAGTTAGTTTCAGCTTAGTGTAATCCACACAACCTAAATTCAAAACAATGTCATTTCAGCAAATTCACTCGTTTTGGTGTAAATAAGCAAACATGTTCTACAGTACATATCTATGAATAATGAATAGCAATAAATGTGTTCCACAGAGTGTACATCACAACTACAACTACGACTTCAAAGTACATAACAACAATAAGCACTAAAATTCGATACTCTAATAGAATAACTAGGAAGAGATCTCCTTGATCTTCCTCGTCTTCTCCTTCGTAACTTCTTTTGTTTTAGAAAAATCTGCAACCATGAGCTCTAGCTTCTTTTTGTCCTCCTTCAGTAATCTCTTTCTCCGGCTTGAGCCTCATCACCTTGTGTATATTAATGGTCAAACAATCACCCAACTTTTTTTGTCCACCTCTACATTCACTTTTTTTGTCCTACCAGGTCCTTCGATCCAACATATCCTCTTTTTCAGCCACAATTTCAGAAGAAAAAACGTCTTTGAAGTTTCTGAGCTCACAGTTCAAACTCCTCTTCTCTCCTTCTAGCTTGGTTCTCCAACTTCCTCTTCTCTCCTACAAGCTTCAAGTTTTTTTAGCACCACCAACACTCTCTCTAATCCTGACTCTCTTCTATGGCACATACATTTCCCACAACCTAGCTAGACACATATATTCAAATAATCTAGCCACTCACAATCAACCCAGTCCACACAACCATAGTTTTGTCCTTCTTGCAATTTCAACATAAATGACAAACTATAAGAGACTTGCAATTATTCTTAGCTCATAAATGGACATAGCTTTCCATTAGTCATTATTTATTAACGAGCGCTATGAATACAACATGCATATATTATTATTACGAATTTGCTAAACAAGCTCAATCTTGCATAGATTGCAATTACTAAAGGGAAACACTTTCTATCACACGTCTGATAAAAAGCTTTCCTCAGACCTCTGGTGTTACGGCTGTTTTTTGTAACACCCCCCCCGTCTAGGTGTGTAAGTCATCTTAGGAAAACCAAATCCGAAAAAACTTAGGCACGGTACATTAACTCCCACCTCGTTTCTTGTTTTGTGACATATCAACCAATAAGAGATGTGGGTCGTGCATGCTTTTAATGTCTTGAGACTAACAAACATGGCATGCAGTGGTTAGTTCATTGCACGAAATGCTATTAATTAGCAAAAAGATATTAAGTTCTCTCGTTTTCCCCTCTGCCTTGGTCGCGGTGCACAACCTAAAATGACTTATTCACCTAGACGGAGGGAGTACCGATTCTCCACCACATCCCGTGAATTAATTACGCGAGATTTAATCCCTGTGAATTAACAGAACCTGAGTAAATCTCGCATCCCATCACAACCACCCCACCACATCTCGGGCGATGGTCCGAGTCAATCTCGCCTACCCGACCAAGCATCTCACCCCGTATGGCATCCCTCCGGCGAGAGAACCCTGAGATCGCTCGTCGCAACGGCTACCTGGACCACCACCGCGACGGATCCGCATTGCTGTAGCTGCCCCATGTCGGCGGTGCGTCGTCCCACCCCCGTATCCTCCAGTCCAACCTTGTTCTCTTCGCCGGCCTCATGACCACATCGTCGGCTGGTTCCCTGCCAAATCCCCGCCACGCCACCCTCCCTCCACACTGAGTTGGTGTGCCTGTTTGGTTGGGGAATGAAGCAACTCGCAGCCCGCCTTCTGTCCTGGTCTTGTTCGCCAGGTTTGAGTCTCGAGTCTTGTAGTCCATTGTCAGAGAGCCAACTCAGTTAGGGAACAAAAAACTCATGCATGGACCATTGCATGATCCCTCACCCGAAAGGCACTATCCTGAACCTAGGTATTGATTCCTCTCATCTGGATGCAATGCTAGTTAAAAATATTTAATGTCGCAAGTATTGTGTTGATATCTATGTGTGCATACCCTTTTATTGGGTTTGATTTCACCATATCATGTGTGTAGTGGATCAACAAATTAGAACGAATATATGTGAATTAGTATGAACATGGCAAGAATATGATTCCCCATTTTGGCAGCAATATCAAGATAATTTGTATAACATCATCAAATATCCATGCTTACACTTAACACTATTTATGTACCAAGCGCACCCGTTTCATGCTTCTTACCCAGGTAATTCTATAATGTAATTGTTTTGCTTCGGGGGACTATAAAAATGCTTTCACTTACCAACAGAAATTTGGTTCTGTTTTGAAAGATGCATCCTCATCTTGCTACCATACTTACTTCTTATATCCATTCTAAGTTTTCTATGCTTCATACCAATATTAGTTATTTTGACTTCCCATGTTTTTGTACTTCCCGTAATTTTACGAGAAATGTGCCTCCCCATTTGGCGGCCATTTTTGTTTTCTTTATTTTTCAATTTTCATGTTTCCAAGTAATGCTACCTACGAACCCAGTGCTATTTTTGCTTCTCACCTGTGTGTTTCTACTTAGTAAACATTTAGTTTGTTTGTCTATGAAATTACTTCCATTTATTAAGTGATAATTGATTCAGTTTGTACCTTGACAAAACAATAGATGCATCCTCAAGATGGTACCGATCTTACTTTCTTATGAACTAGTAATGATATTCACTTCATACCAAGTTCGCTAATGTTGAGTTTCCGTATTATGATACTTCCTACATTCTTGATGCATTGTGTTCAACAAATTAAATAAGCTTTCTTTACTTCCAATGTCTTACTTTCATACAACTTTTTTCCTCAAATAGGGAATGTATGATTCCTCAAACATATGCACAAATCTTGCCCACCAAGATCATGCCTGCCAATCATGTAGATTTCACAAATCAAATTTCTATGCTTCCAGTGCATGATATCATCAAATCATTTTTTTGTGTTACCAATGCTTCTTATTTTTATTTTTGTTTTATCACACATATCTTTCTATGGTGACGACGGGGCCACCCGGAGACCAAGGCCGGATGTGTCTACTTCAGAGATGATGAGTCAAGTTCGCACATTGATCACCATGGCTCAGACGTTTGCATTAAGGTATCCAACTCCAAGGGTGGCACAATGAAGAAGATTAGAACGCTCGGGCAAGGGCACCTTGACTTCTCCGGGGATTACACCTTCCATCACATGATGGCTAATTCACTTTTGAATTTCCAACATTTGATGTATGGAAGCAATTTGACTTCTCCCATTGAAACATACTCTCCATTTGGCAGTAGCATTTATTTCGGAGACAAATCACTAATTTGAATTGGAACCATGTATAATTATGAATGGAGATATATTATCTCTTTGATGGAAGCAAGATACTATTTATTTGGAAACAATTCTCTAGCCGATGGAAACAAGGTCGTGGTGCTTCTCTCAATCATGTGGAATAATTTTATTTTGATGGAAGCAAGTTCAAAGCAATTATCTAGTTGATGGAAGCAAAGATAGTGTGCTTCTAAAACAAAATATCAAGTTACGTATGACTTAAAATGTCAAACAAATCCAACCTGGTTTCATTCACCATAGAAGCAAAATTCTCCGATGATCAGAAACATTATATATCAAAGACAGTATATTGCAGATACACAAGATTATAAACAAGGGTGTACAAACATATTATTTGCGTCGGATGCAAATTTGGATAACGTAGGATGCAAATTTGGAAAACGTTTGCGAAAAAATTACCCTAAATTTGCAAGTCGTTTCCTAAAACAAAGGATTCCATGCATATTGATCGGCAATAAATCCCACCCACGTAATCAGGGGACCAGGCACGCATGTACTACATAATTGACGGAAGCAATCCAAGGGAAGCATGAATCGGTAATTTCGTGCAGGCCTAAATCAGCAGATCAAACGTACATCCTGCTTCCAATCCAACAGTCCATGAGTAGTCTGATGAATGCATTTTTTCAGTAGTCTGATGTGTAGTAGTGCCCGTTACTAAAACAACTAGATGGTAGTTACTAAAACAATAAATCTGAGTTAGTAAAATAACTGGAAATGAGGAGGCACGCGCTTAACTTGGAGGCCCTAGGTTTGCCACGGTTGGACCTTGCGCACCTAGAGGAGCCCTTTTCAATGGAGGAAGTAGAGAAGGTGATTAAGTCAATGCCTCCGGATAAAGCACCAGGGCCGGACGGATTCACGAGCCGTTTTTATGCCACTTGTTGGCATATCATAAGGGAGGACTTCATGGCAGCAATGACATGCCTATACAATGGTGATGTGAGAGGGTTGGCGACAATCAATAAATCCCTTGTGTCCCTATTACCGAAGAAGGAGGGTGCTTTAGATGTGGGGGATTTCCGGCCCATTAGCTTGGTCCATGGGACAGTCAAAATCTTCGAGAAGCTGCTTGCCTCCAGGCTCGTGCTGGAGCTGCCAAACTTGGTTGGAAATCATCAAAGCGCTTTTGTTAGAGGTAGATCACTGCATGACAATATCATGCTAGTTCAGAGCATGGCCAGGAGCTTGCATGCGTTGAGGAACCCTACTGTGCTCTTGAAGCTCGATATCTCCAAAGCTTTCAACTCGGTACAATGGCCCTTTCTGCTGGAGGTCATGGAGCAGCTAGGTTTTGGCGCCAAGTGGAGATCATGGGTGTGTGGAATCCTAGCTACGTCCACTACACGCATCATGGTGAATGGTGACGCGGGTGGAACTATATACAACTGCAAGGGCTTGCGGCAGGGCGATCCCGTCTCACCAATGCTTATCATCCTCATTATGGAGCCACTGCACCGACTCTTTGAGTGGGCTACCCAGCGTGGGTTCTTACAGCCGTTGGCGGCATCAGGGTTGAAGAAGAGGATCTCAATTTTTGCGGATGATGTCGTCCTGTTTACCAAGCCGGAGCCTATGGATCTCGCTATCTGCAAATGCATTTTTGACCTATTTGGAGAGGCTTTGGGTCTGCACATTAACATGAGCAAATCGGCTGCGCTGCCGATACGATGTTCGGAGCAGAGCATTGCTTTTGCGAGTCAGCAGCTGGGGTGTCCAGTTGGATCTTTCCCTGTGAAGTATCTTGGGTTGCCCTGTCTCTAAGGGAACAATCTGCGGCTCAGCTTCAGTACCTGGTAGATCAGATGGCAAACTGCTTGCCAAGGTGGAAGGCGGCCCTCATGCCGAAGAACGGTAGGCTTATTGGTGCTTTCGGTACTGTGTGCAATGCCCATCCATGTGATGATGGCTTTGGACCTTCCTCCCGAAACCCTGACGGCCATGAACAAGATTTGTCGAGGTTTTCTTTGGTGCCGGAGAGCGGAAGCTAATGGAGGAAACTGTGCGGTCGCTTGGGAGACCGTATGTACCCCAAAATGGGCAGGAGGGCTAGGTGTGCCTAACTTGAGGTGGGTGAACATGGCCATGCAGGCCAAATAGCCATGGTTGCAGAGGACGGATAGGAGTAGACCCTGGAGTGAATTCAAAATCAAAGTTCCATCTGAGGCGATGCAAATCTTTCAAACGGCTACTAGGTGCAGGGCAAGCAACGGGCTGAATACCTTATTTTGGGAAGATCGATGGCTTGACGGGATGAGGATCCAGGAGCTTGCGCCGGCGGTATATGACTTGGTGCCGCGCCGGATCAGGCAGACGTGTATGCTTGGCCAGGTGGGGATGGACGGGTCCTGGGCAGCTTGCCTTGGTCCCAACATAACTATGGTGGCATTGCAACAGTTCCTACAGCTATGGCAGCGAGTTCAGGCGTGGGAACCGAGGGAGAGTGTCTCGGACAGGATAGTTTGGTCTTGGGAGCCGACGGGACAATTCTCTGTGAGATCTGCGTACGCAGCGAAGTTCTGGGGAAGGGAGGTCCCTCCGCGGAGTTAACGTGGAAATCGTGAGCCCCATCTCAATGCAAATTCTTCACGTGGCTGGCCCTGCGGAACAGATGTTGGACGTCGGACCGGCTAGCTAGGAGGGGGTTGCCGCATCAGGACAAATGCCCTTTGTGTGACCAAGAGGAGGAAACCATTGATCATGTGTTGCTAACATGCGTCTTCGCTCGAGAGATTTGGGTGGCGATTTGTACGGCTCTGGGAAAGCCAGAGTGGGCACCATCTACGCAGGATGCTCTCAAGCCGTGGGTTTGTGACAAGCAACCGGCTGCCAATGTGGCAAGGAAGGATCTGCACGCTATACTGCTTCTCACGTTGTGGGAGTTGTGGAAGCACAGAAATGCAATTGTCTTCGATGGTGCTTCGCCATCAGCTAACCAACTTATCAAGAGAATTGTGAAGGAGGGTAGGAGCTGGTCGATGGCAGGGCTCTTGAGAGGTAATGTAGAGGCTGTGTTTGCAGGCTTAGCTAGATGGACGAGTGGAGAGTAGTATTCTAGTTAGCGTGCGCGATCGTGCGTGAGGTGGAGTTGTGCATGGTGTAACATTCTCACCTTTGTAAATGACTGGTTGAGGCTTTCTATGCCTTTCCTTCGTTAATATATGATATTGCACACTCGTGCATATTCGAAAAAAAAAAGTTAAAACCATTCACATGGCCTGAGCATCCCAGAAATTTCCTCTGCGTGTCAATTGATTCAAAAGCCAATAGTTTTTTGGCAGGGGAACTCATGGAGGCATCGTCATGAGAGTGCTAGCCCGCTACAATCCTTGTAGGAAATTGTGTACGACATCTAAAACATGAACCAAACCGATTCAATACAGCTGCACATGCTCCTCATCAAATCATCGGAGCTGGGGTCGGGGTCGTGGTCGCAGTACGTATCTCCGTCTTTCCAGGACGGGATAGTCATGACGCGGAGTCCTGGCGTTGACAAGGGCTAGGAGGCTGCTACGACGGGTCTACTATCCGAAGTGGATGAGAGCGGCGACAAAGACTACTCCCTCCGTCTAGGTGAGTAAGTCATCTTAGGATGTGCACTGTGACTAAGGAGGAGGGGAAAACAAGAGACATTAATGTTTATTTACTAATTAATAGCATTGCATACAATGAACTAATCACTGCATGTCGTGTTTGATAGTCTTAAGTCATTAAAAGCATGTACACTCATCATCTCTTATTGGTTGATATGTCAAGAAATAAGAAATGAGGTAGAAGTTAATGCACCGCGTCTAAGTGCTTTGAAATTATTTCTTTTTCGTAAGATGACTTACATACCTAGATGAAATCAGTGGTTGACTGTCAAACGACGCACTGTGATTGGCCAAAGACTTTTCTATCAAAGCGTTCGCAGTTTGTATATCCAAGAGCTACATTTTGGAAGTTAATGAACCAACAGATCACATGCGAGCCAAATTTATGGACTACAAAGCCTATTAGCTCAACTGCAAATCACAACCCACAGACGACAGTTGGTAGACGCTGGACCTGCGGGGCTTCTGTTCTCCTATACCTACCTATGTGTGCACTGGTCCTCCCCGATTCCCTACTCACCGCAGCACGCCTGATCTACTGCTTACTTCGGTCTTCAGGGAACACACGGACCGTGTGTTGAAAAGAACAAGTATTTTATTGTCTCTCTCCTGCTTCCCTTACATTAATATTTTTGTCTCCTATACACCACATGAATATGAAAAAACAAACTTTTTTTCATGGTAAAACATGTCTCATTCATATAATGAAGATCAAAGTATAAGTCAAGTAAAGACTGACATGACGAAACGGAAAAAAACAATAGAACGTCTCTGAGCTTGACACCAACGCGCGTCACCTGCCTCCGCCACCACCACAGCAGCCACGAAAAAAATGACAGATAACCTTCTCACCTGAGCTCGACGCTGCCCCATCATTGATATGCAGTTTTGCGGACCTCCAAGGTGGCTCACCAAAGATGAAGGTATTGTCGTTGAACGAATCAGACTGGGGCAACACCCCAAACACGCCATCGAACTCCAGATCCGGCACTTCGTCACGACTAAGACGCAGAAGGAGGAAGCCATACATGCCATCCATCAACCACGAACACAGCACACGTTCCGTCTTTCAGATCTCGTCGATGCAGACCACAATCTGCATCCGCTCCTGGACTACCTCCCAAGCTCCGCGCTAACGCTGGAGCAGATGTCATCGCAACGGTGGAGCCCGAGAACACAAGTCCACCACAAGGGTGCCGCCGCCACCACGACATCCCCCGCTTGAACATACTGATTCCCAAATTCATCACCGACCAAAGAGACGATCGCCTCTCCGGAGAAGAATCTGAAACTTCTTTATTCAGCATCACCGCCGCCGTCGCCAAAGCCAAGACGTCGAACGATCTAAAAATGTAAGCTACTAGGGGCCTAAAACCTACAGCTAAAATGATCCGCACGCGCAGGATCCGGCGACCCCCCTCATCACCGACGACCAAGAGGTCGCCGGCGGAGGGGAGCCACCGGAAGATGGCGCCACGAAAGTTGGATCTCTTGCGGCGGCTCATAAACTTTGTTTTTACGGGAAGAACAAACATTTGGTAGGAGAAATTACAGTCTAAGTACATAACCGAGCATAACGCGCAGTCAGTCAGTTGGTAGACACTGGGCCAGTGGGCTTCAATTCTTTTATTATGCGTATATCTTCACTGGGCCTCCCCGGTTTCCCCTCAACCTTGTCTTCAGGGAACACACGGGCCGTGTCTGTAAAAGAACAAGTATTATATTGTCTCTCTGTTTCGGCTTCCCTCCCATCAATATTTTTGTCTCCCCGATGGATTCCACACGCACCACACGAATAGGAAAAGAACAAACATTTGGCATCAGCGATTAAATCATGCTCGCTGGCAAAAAGAAGTAGCAGCACTCAACCAGTAACAAAAGGGACACCATCACGTTAGAGATGCTGCCAGAAAAACAAAAATGCCGCCTGCGGTGTGGGCTCTCCTCGCAGGCCCAGGCCCCTTAAAGTTTGTTGTTCTCGCGACTCGCTGCAAAAGCCTCTCTGCAAATGCCATCATGCAGGCATGAGACATGCATGCGGGTGCATGCATGCGTCCTGAACATCCGTGCCGGTGCCCTGTTGCTCGGCGAGTCCATTCAATTCTTGGCATCAATTGAGGTTGCAGCTGGCTGAGCGGCTGTGCGTACGTAGCAGTGCCCGACGTACACAAGCCACTGCTGATCTCGCGCGTAGCCGCTGTGTGTGACTGGGTCACTGGGGTGAGCTGAGATCCACGAGGATGTCACTAGTGAGTGTGCATAGCGGTGGTTATCGGACGCGGACAGGGTATGCCCCAGCGCGCGTAAATGCCAAATTATTGGATCCATCAGAGCTCAATCACACTCCCACGTAGAGTACACCATTGCGGCTGTTGTTACTCGAATCGCGTGCTGCTACAGAAGCTCCACCCACGGCCATGGCGGCACGGACACCGGTGTGGGTAGGCCGCCCCGGGACGGCCGGGCGATTACTGCATGCACGCTTGTTAGTATTACTGTATCTGATCGGCTGGCTGGCTGGCTAACGCGGCAGCCCGCGCGCCGTCCGATCTTGACGAACCAAGGCGAGATGTTGACACCGGGTGACGGATCCCCAGATGCAGATGCGGCGCGCTGTATTGCTGTTGCACGCGGGGCGCAGGGCATTAATCCAACAAGCAGCAGGATTATGATCGATGGTACGGTAGTAGCATGTCACCTAACATCCCATATGACTTGACTTGATGCAATGTGCTAGATGTCCAGATCGAGTGAGATCCTTTCAAATGATTAATGCGATGCTCTTTAGTAGCGCATTATCTTGTTATTATCCAGATATAACCTTTTTTCGGATGCATTCGCAGATATCTCCTGTTCATTTGCTTTAGCCGTGAAACTATGTAGGCTGCAAGTATTTTTATTAAAAAAATGCGTTAGTCAGGTCTGGAACATGAGACCTCTTATCTTTGAAACAATATTAAATTTAGGCTTCAGCCAGTCCATTTAAATGTCCGAACCAACGGAAAGAGGCGGACAATATTTATTGAAACCTAAACCGGCTGCCGACTAGTGTTGCGAGGTGGGGAGAAAGCGGGCTAGTGGGCAAGGAATTGCTAGATCGAGGTGGCGATAAGGAGGGGTTACCATGGTGTGATATAGAAGGCGGAGGCACCATCGTCGTGATGTAAGAGGAGGGTCGGACCGGCATCAGGCCAAGGTGAGTAGTTTGGGTGTGGTGGTGGGCCATGGTAATTCATTGATGAGGAGGAAGATAAGATTGGTATTGGAGTATGCGAAGACACATTTTTGGTATAAGGGGTGTTAGGGTTGTGAGAGATCGGTGAAAGATATAAGCCCACATTACCCCCCCCCCCCCCAAACTATACCATGAGTTCACTACTTAACACCGAACTTCAATACTAGTCAGAGAAGCCCCATATCCAAAAACAACTTATTTAGCCCCTCTACGAAACCATGGGCGAATTTCGTCCATTTTTTGTATGATATAGTGTTCCATGCATGTACTAAATAGTTGTGTCATCAACCCATTTTAGGTAAATATATAAATAATACTTGAAATAATAAATTAACCAAAAAATGATGAAATGTGATATTATTCTAGAAATTGTGATGATCTTAACTTGTTAATATTGTTCAAACATCGGTAAAACAGTATAAAATAAAAAATAGGAAATATAAATGTGAAAAAAAAATGTATATAAGGACATATTTAGACTCAATTGTTTTCTAATATTTTTATTTTATTTCTCTATGTGTTTAGTTCTTTATTCTTACTTTTATGATTTTCTTTATACTATTTATTTATGAATTATATTATTATTTTCTAACTTTAACAACTATCATATGTTCTCCTAGTTTTTCTTTTTAGTTCTTTTTTATATTGCCCCTAATTTAATTTATTATTTAAGTTTTCTCAAGAAATATGGATGTGCCCATAAAACTATTATAGTTTGTGTGAAAATTTGTAAAAATGAAATGAAATAGGCACCTATGACATGTCCGCCAAAATGACCTTAGTTTGAGAAGGGCGTAATGAACTTTTCGTTGGAAAGTAAAATGAAGATATAACTGGGAAGGATAATATATATTTATATGCACTTATTGGTGCTCTCTAAGACCTCTTTGATTCACTTGATTTAAATAATACAGGAACAGGGGGAAACACATGAATAAGATAGAACTACACACGTGCAGAGGATTGTAAAATAATACGAATTAACATAATTGTATGTTTGAGTCTTATGTAGAAAAGACACAAGAATGCAAAAAATACAAAGTCAAACTGAGACTTTTTTAATACAATATAGACGAAGATGCTCATACATACAGATATACTCATCCCAATGAACGCACACATGCATACCCTGCCTCTGTGAGCACCTCTGAGAGATTGAGCCAGCATATCATCTTGAGATTGACGATGTCACCACAAACACCTTCGCATTCGACGGGAACGTCCCCTCCCACTGAACACGCATCGTTGGAAGACCTGAAATAAATCCAACAAAATGCGAGCATAGTCATGAACTCTGGTGGGCTGAGGATACAACAGTCCTCCAAATCATCTAACCACATGTTGGTAAGACCGTTACACATGCAAAAGTAATATTTGTTAATATTGTATTTCTTATTGTCATTGCCTTGTCCTTTGTGTACATACGAATCTAAAAAAAGTGTTTGAGTGGATTGTAAAATTTCTTTGTTTTTTTTTCATGAAACCCAAATCAAAGGAAAGTTCCTCCAATTTTCCTACAACCCACTCATTTGAATCAAATAGATCAATTGTGTTACTATAGGACACTTATATATTCCTACACTTTTCCTCCACTATTCCTATGAATCAAAGAGGCCAAGGCCAACTCTAGCTGGCCCCCTAAATCTATATTTTATTCCTCTAACCTACAAGTAGCCAATCCCCTAAAACGAATAGCAGAGTAAAGTTTTCAACTCCAGCTCTTATCCAGCGCCTAAATATGCTCGACTGCGACCGCGCGTAGTAAATTTTCTTTGCCTCTCGCGCGCCTCCCCACCCCCACTGCCTCTTCACCAGTGCACCTTCCAGCGCCCATCCGCTGCCCCCGCCGCTACCTCGTCGCCTCCCTTGGCCCTCGCCGCCCTTCGACAGCCGTCGCCGTTGCCGGAATCATGGTGAATCGCCTCTGTCGCCTTAACCGATTCGTCGAATTGCTCTTGAATCTTATTCCTTTTTGACGGCTACCGTATCTGACCGTGCTTACGCAGCGTTGCAAGTCATTCCAATGTGTCGCCACCTACTGGTTTGGCCTAAACGTCATCGGTCGGCCGGTGCACCACCGCCACCTTGCAAGTGTTCGACGGTTTGCCTAGGTGATATTTGGCATATATGTGTTCGGCCGATGCAATTTACGACTACGTCCGTATTGGTGAAGACACAATCTTGGAGGCTGTTCGAAGGTTCACTAAAGCAGTGATCGATGTTTTTGGGCCGGAGTACTTGAGGGCACCCAACGAGGAAGACACCCAGAGACCAATGATATAGAGTGAAGCAAGAGGATGGTCAGGGATGCTTGGGTCATTTGACTGTATGACTGCACCTGGAAGAATTGTCTTGCAGGGTGGAAAGGTCAGTACAAAGGCCACTGCAACAATCCAACAATCAATCTTGAGGCAGTTACGACAAAGGGTCTATGGATATGGTATTCATTATTTCTTTACCCTAGCTCCCATAATGACTTCAAAGTGCTATCGAAATCACCACTGTTTGGTAGGTTCATTATAGGAGATGCTCCTCCTTGCAATTATTCAGTCAATGGGAACAATTACTCGATGGGTTACTACCTTGCGGATGGCATCTATCCCCCATGGGCCACATTAGTCAAAACAATTCCGCGTTCAAAATGTAATAAAAATATTCACATTGCCCCATGTCAAGAAGCGTCTAGGAAATATGTGGAGAGAGTCTTCGGTGTGCTTCAGAAGTGTTTTGCAATTATTTGTGGCCCTGCCGAGTATTGGAGCTCCAATGTTCTATGGAAATCATGAGTTGTTGCATCATATTGCATAACAAGATCATTGAAGATGAGAGAGATATGCATGATAACTTTTGGTACATCACCAACGGGACTCCTATTGAGCCAGAGTACTATCCAAATAGGATCCAGGCATTCCTTGAAGGGCATCATAGGATCGAGAACCGACAAGTTCATACTCAACTCCAAGAAGATCTTATTGAGCATCACTGGAAACTTCATAGCATGCACTTCCTAGCTAGGAAGCGGATTTGTAGCACCCTCCACACCCCTATACGAACATTAAATTCAAAAAACAAATACAAAGAAATTAAAAAATATGAGATTTTTGGATATCAAACCTGGGTTCCCAATCTATTAATGTGTGAAATTTCATGAAAAATACCATGAAACATATTCGTGGCAAAAAATAAAAAAAATTCCTATGTATAAAAAAAACCTGTTTGGATGGATTTTTGTCCAGATAGTATTTGCTTCGCCACAGATACATTTTCTAGTATTTTATCACGAAATTTCACACGGGAGTAGACTGAGAACCCAGGTTTGATATTCCCAAATTTCAAAAAAATTCGAATTTTTTGGTACTTTTTACGTTTAATATTCGTATAGGGGTGTGGAGCACCCAGGAGCTCTTGTGTATTTTCCTGCCTAGTTGTGCTTTTACATGTTATTTGCTACATTTGAACCATTCGGTGTGTTTAAATTTGAATAATTTGGTTTGTAAACTATATTCGTGATTTGCTTGAACCTTCTCTCTATGTTTAGTTTCTATATGTGTGCTAATATGTAGTTGCAATGTAAACTAGAATTGCATAAGTTAGGAAAAATAAAATTATACTCTGTTATATTTAGGGGATCGGCTAGGTCCAGCCAAAAGTTAGTGGAGTAAATATACTAGCTTAGCTTTACTCGGCTGGATCCTGTAGGGGAACGTTGCAGAAAACACAAATTTTCCTACGGTTTCACCAAGATCCATCTATGAGTTCATCTAGCAACGAGTATTCAGATGCATCTACATACCTGTGTAGATCGCGAGCGGAAGCGTTCACTAGAACATGGATGATGGAGTCGTACTCGCCGTGATCCAAATCACCGATGACCGAGTGCCGAACGGACGGCACCTCCGCGTTCAACACACGTACGGAGCGGATGACATCTCCTCCTTCTTGATCCATCAAGGGGGAAGGAGAGGTTGATGGAGATCCAGCAGCACGACGGCGTGGTGGTGGATGCAGTTGTCACGTGCAGCAGGGCTTCGCCGAGCGTCTGCGCGAGAGGGAGAGGTGTGACAGGGGAGAGGGAGGCGCCAGGGGTCAAGGGTGCGGCTGCCCCTCCCTCCCCCCCTTTATATAGGCCCCCTGGGGGGGCGCCGGCCCTGGAGATCCCATCTCCAGGGGGGCGGCGGCCAGGGGGGGTGGATTACCCCCCAAGGCAAGTGGGGGCGCCCCCCACCCTAGGGTTCCAACCCTAGGCGCAGGGGGCCTAGGGGGCGCACCAGCCCACTAAGGGCTGGTTCCCCCTCCCACTTCAGCCCATGGGGCCCTCCGGGATGGGTGGCCCCACCAGGTGGACCCCCGGGACCCATTTGGTGGTCCCGGTACAATACCGGTGACCCCCGAATCACTCCCGATGGCCGAAACTGCACTTCCTATATATAATTATTCACCTCCGGACCAATCCGGAACTCCTCGTGACGTCCGGGATCTCATCCAGGACTCCGAACAACTTTCGGATTACTGCATACTCATATCTCTACAACCCTAGCGTCACCGAACCTTAAGTGTGTAGACCCTACGGGTTCGGGAGACATGCAGACATGACCGAGACACCTCTCTGGCCAATAACCAACAGCGGGATCTGGATACCCATGTTGGCTCCCACATACTCCTCGATGATCTCATCGGATGAACCACGATGTCGAGGATTCAATCAATCCCGTATTCAATTCCCTTTGTCAATCGGTATTTTACTTGCCCGAGATTCGATCATCGGTATCCCAATACCTCGTTCAATCTCGTTACCGGCAAGTCACTTTACTCGTACCGTAATGCATGATCCCGTGATCAAACACTTTGATCACATTGAGCTCATTATGATGATGCATTACTGAGTGGGCCCGGTGATCCCTCTCCGTCATACGGAGTGACAAATCCCAGTCTCGATCCGTGTCAACCCAACAGACACTTTCGGAGATACCCGTAGTATACCTTTATAGTCACCCAGTGACGTTGTGACGTTTGGCATACCCAAAGCACTCCTACGGTATCCGGGAGTTACACGATCTCATGGTCTAAGGAAAAGATACTTGACATTGGAAAAGCTCTAGCAAACGAATTATACGATCTTTTTGCTTATGCTTAGGATTGGGTCTTGTCCATCACATCATTCTCCTAATGATGTGACCTTGTTATCAATGACATCCAATGTCCATAGTCAGGAAACCATGACTATCTGTTGATCAACGTGCTAGTCAATCTAGAGGCTTACTAGGGACATGTTGGTGTCTATTTATTCACACATGTATTACGATTTCCGGATAACACAATTATAGCATGAATAAAAGACAATTATCATGAACAAGGAAATATAATAATAATGCTTTTATTATTGCCTCTAGGGCATATTTCCAACAGTCTCCCACTTGCACTAGAGTCAATAATCTAGTTACATTGTGATGAATCTAACACCCATAGAGTTCTGGTGTTGATCATGTTTTGCTCTAGGGAGAGGTTTAGTCAACGGATCTGCGACATTCAGATCCTTATGCACTTTACAAATTTCTATGTCTCCATCTTGAACATTTTCACGAATGGAGTTGAAGCGACGCTTGATGTGCCTTGTCTTCTTGTGAAATCTGGGCTCCTTGGCAAGAGCAATAGCTCCAGTGTTGTCACAGAAGAGTTTGATTGGCCCCGACGCATTGGGTATGACTCCTAGGTCGGTGATGAACTCCTTCATCCAAATTGCTTCATGCGCTGCCTCCGAGGCTGCCATGTACTCCGCTTCACATGTAGATCCCGCCATGACGCTCTGCTTGCAGCTGCACCAGCTTATTGCTCCACCATTCAACATATACACGTATCCGGTTTGTGACTTAGAGTCATCCAGATCTGTGTCGAAGCTAGCGTCGACGTAACCCTTTACGACGAGCTCTTCGTCACCTCCATAAACGAGAAACATGTCCTTCGTCCTTTTCAGGTACTTCAGGATATTCTTGACCGTTGTCCAGTGTTCCTTGCCGGGATTACTTTGGTACCTACCTACCAAACTTACGGCAAGGTTTACATTAGGTCTGGTACACAGCATGGCATACATAATAGACCCTATGACCGAGGCATAGGGGATGACACTCATCTCTTTTATATCTTCTGCCGTGGTCGGGCATTGAGCTGAGCTCAATTTCACACCTTGCAACACAGGCAAGAACCCCTTCTTGGACTGATCCATATTGAACTTCTTCAACATCTTTTCAAGGTATGTGCTTTGTGAAAGACCTATGATGCATCTTGATCTATCTCTATAGATCTTGATGCCTAATATATAAGCAGCTTCTCCAAGGTCCTTCATTGAAAAACTTTTATTCAAGTAGGCCTTAATGCTGTCCAATAGTTCTATATCATTTCCCATCAAAAGTATGTCATCTACATATAATATGAGAAATGCTACAGAGCTCCCACTCACTTTCTTGTAAACACAGACTTCTCCATAAGTCTGCGTAAACCCAAACGCTTTGATCATCTCATCAAAGCGAATGTTCCAACTCCGAGATGCTTGCACCAGCCCATAAATGGATCGCTGGAGCTTGCATACCTTGTTAGCATTCTTGGGGTCGACAAAACCTTCCGGCTACATCATATACAGTTCTTCCTTAAGATAACCGTTAAGGAATGCCGCTTTGACGTCCATTTGCCATATCTCATAATCATAGTATGCGGCAATTGCTAACATGATTCGGACGGACTTCAGCTTCGCTACGGGAGAGAAAGTCTCATCATAGTCAACCCCTTGAACTTGCCGATAACCCTTAGCGACAAGTCGAGCTTTATAGATGGTAACATTACCATCTGCGTCCGTCTTCTTCTTAAAGATCCATTTGTTTTCTATCGCTCGCCGATCATCGGGCAAGTCTGTCAAAGTCCATACTTTGTTTTCATACATGGATCCTATCTCGGATTGCATGGCTTCTAGCCATTTGTTGGAATCTGGGCCCGCCATCGCTTCTTCATAGTTCGAAGGTTCACCGTTGTCTAACAACATGATTTCCAGGACAGGGTTGCCGTACCACTCTGGTGCGGAACGTGTCCTTGTGGACCTACGAAGTTCAGTAGTAACTTGATCCGTAGTTTCATGATCATCATCATTAACCTCCACTCTAACCGGTGGAGGCACCAGAGAAACATTTTCTTGAGCTGCGCTACTTTCCGGTTCAAGAGGTAATATTTCATCAAGTTCCACTTTCCTCCCACTTACTTCTTTCGAGAGAAACTCTTTCTCCAGAAAGGATCCGTTCTTGGCAACAAAGATCTTGCCTTCAGATCTTAGGTAGAAGGTATACCCAATGGTTTCCTTGGGGTATCCTATGAAGACGCATTTTTCCGACTTGGTTTCGAGCTTTTCAGGTTGAAGTTTCTTGACATAAGCATCGCATCCCCAAACTTTTAGAAACGACAGCTTAGGTTTCTTCCCAAACCATAATTCATACGGTGTCGTCTCAACGGATTTAGACGGTGCCCTATTTAAAGTGAATGTAGCTGTCTCTAGAGCGTATCCCCAAAATGATAGCGGTAAATCAGTAAGAGACATCATAGATCGCACCATATCCAATAGAGTGCGATTACGACGTTCGGACACACCGTTACGTTGAGGTGTTCCAGGCGGCGTGAGTTGTGAAACGATTCCACATTTCCTTAAGTGTGTGCCAAATTCGTGACTTAAATATTCTCCTCCACGATCTGATCGTAAGAACTTTATTTTTCGGTCACATTGATTCTCTACCTCATTCTGAAATTCCTTGAATTTTTCAAAGGTTTCAGACTTGTGTTTCATCAAGTAGACATACCCATATCTATTCAAGTCATCCGTGAGAGTGAGAACATAACGATATCCTCCGCGAGCCTCAACACTCATTGGACCGCACACATCAGTATGTATGATTTCCAATAAGTTGGTTGCTCGCTCCATTGTTCTGGAGAACGGAGTCTTGGTCATTTTGCCCATGAGGCATGGTTCGCATGTGTCAAATGATTCATAATCGAGAGACTCTAAAAGTCCATCAGCATGGAGCTTCTTCATGCGCTTGACACCAATGTGACCAAGGCGGCAGTGCCACAAGTATGTGGGACTATCGTTATAAATTTACACCTTTTGGTATTCACACTATGAATATGTGTATTATCACGCACGAGATTCATTAAGAATAAACCATTGACCATCGGAGCATGACCATAAAACATATCACTCATATAAATAGAACAACCATTATTCTCGGATTCAAATGAGTAGCCATCTCGCATTAAACGAGATCCAGATACAATGTTCATGCTCAAACTTGGCACTAAATAACAATTATTGAGGTTTAAAACTAATCCCGTAGGTAAATGTAGATGTAGCGTGCCGACGGCGATCACATCGACCTTGGAACCATTCCCGACGCGCATCGTCACCTCGTCCTTCGCTAGTCTCCGCTTATTCCGCAGCTCTTGTTTTGAGTTACAAATATGAGCAACGGCACCGGTATCAAATACCCAGGAGCTACTACGAGCACTGGTAAGGTACACATCAATTACATGTATATCACATATACCTTTAGTGTTGCCGGCCTTCTTGTCCGCTAAGTATTTGGGGCAGTTCCGCTTCCAGTGACCCTTCCCCTTGCAATAAAAGCACTCAGTCTCAGGCTTGGGTCCATGCTTTGACTTCTTCCCGGCAACTGGCTTACCAGGCGCGGCAACATCCTTGCCGTCCTTCTTGAAGTTCTTCTTACCCCTGCCTTTCTTGAACTTAGTGGTTTTATTGACCATCAACACTTGATGTTCCTTTTTGATTTCAACCTCTGCTGATTTCAGCATAGCAAATACCTCAAGAATGGTCTTTACCATCCCCTGCATATTGTAGTTCATCACAAAGCTCTTGTAGCTAGGTGGGAGCGACTGAAGGATTCTGTCAATGACCGCCTCGTCTGGGAGGTTAATCTCCAGCTGAGTCAAGCGGTTGTGCAACCCAGACATTTTGAGTATGTGTTCACTGACAGAACTATTTTCCTCCATCTTACAACTGTAGAACTTGTCGGAGACTTCATATCTCTCGACCCGGGCATGAGCTTGGAAAACTAGTTTCAGCTCCTCGAACATCTCATTTGCTCCGTGATGCTCAAAACGCTTTTGGAGCCCCGGTTCTAAGCTGTAAAGCATGCCGCACTGAACGAGGGAGTAATCATCAGCATGCTGCTGCCAAGCATTCATAATGTCTTGGTTCTCTGGGATGGGTGCTTCACCTAGCGGTGCTTCTAGGACATATTGTTTCCTGGCAACTATGAGGATGATCCTCAGGTTCCGGACCCAGTCCGTATAGTTGCTGCCATCATCTTTCAGCTTGGTTTTCTCTAGGAATGCGCTGAAGTTCATGTTGACATTAGCTTGGGCCATTTGATCTACAAGACATATTGCAAAGTTTATTTAGACTATGTTCATGATAATTAAGTTCATCTAATCAAATTATTTAATGAACCCCCACTCAGATTAGACATCCCTCTAGTCATCTAAGTGTAACATGATCCGACTCGACTAGGCCGTGTCCGATCATCACGTGAGATGGACTAGTCATCATCGGTGAACATCTCCATGTTGATCGTATCTTCCATATGACTCATGTTCGACCTTTCGGTCTCTTGTGTTCCGAGGCCATGTCTGTACATGCTAGGCTCGTCAAGTCAACCTAAGTGTTTGCATGTGTAAATCTGTCTTACACCCTTTGTATGTGAACGTTGGAATCTATCACACCCGATCATCACGTGGTGCTTCGAAACAACGAACTATCGCAACGGTGCACAGTTAGGGGGAACACTTTCTTGAAATTTATTATGAGGGGTCATCTTATTTACTACCGCCGTTCTAAGTAAACAAGATGCAAAACATGATAAACATCACATGCAATCAAATAATAATAGTGAAATGATATGGCCAATATCACATAGATCCTTTGATCTCCATCTTGGGGCTCCATGATCATCTTGTCACCGACATGACACCATGATCTCCATCATCATGATCTCCATCATCGTGTCTCCATGAAGTTGCTCGCCAACTATTACTTCTACTACTATGGCTAACACGTTTAGCAATAAAGTAAAGTAACTTACATGGCGTTTCCATTGACACGCAGGTCATAAAAAATAATGACAACTCCTATGGCTCATGTCGGTTGTCATACTCATCGACATGCAAGTCGTGATTCCTATTACATGAACATGATCTCATACATCACATATATATCATTCATCATTCATCACAACTTTGGCCATATCATATCACAAAGCACTTGCTGCAAAAACAAGTTAGACGTCCTCTAATTGTTGTTGCAAGTTTTACGTGGCTGCATTAGGGTTCTAGCAAGAACGTTTTCTTACCTACGTAAAAGCCACAACATGATTTGTCAACTTCTATTTACCCTTCATAAGGACCCTTTTCGTCGAATCCGCTCCAACTAAAGTGGGAGAGACAGACACCCGCCAGCCACCTTATGCATCTAGTGCATGTCAGTCGGTGGAACCGGTCTCACGTAAGCGTACGTGTAAGGTTGGTCCGGGCCGCTTCATCCCACAATACCGCTGAAGCAAAATAAGACTAGTAGCGGCAAGAAAGTTGACAACATCTACGCCCACAACAATTGTGTTCTACTCGTGCAAAAGGAACTACGCATAGACCTAGCTCATGATGCCACTGTTGGGGAACGTGCACAAAACAAAAATTTTCCTACGGTTTCACCAAGATCCATCTATGAGTTCATCTAGCAACGAGTATTCAGATGCATCTACATACCTTTGTAGATCGCGAGCGGAAGCGTTCACTAGAACGTGGATGATGGAGTTGTACTCGCCGTGATCCAAATCACCGATGACCGAGTGCCGAATGGACGGCACCTCCGCGTTCAACACACGTACGGAGCGGATGACGTCTCCTCCTTCTTGATCCAGCAAGGGGGAAGTAGAGCTTGATGGAGATCCAGCAGCACGACGACGTGGTGGTGGATGCAGTTGTCACGTGCAGCAGGGCTTCGCCGAGCGTCTGCGCGAGAGGGAGAGGTGTGACAGGGGAGAGGGAGGCGCCAGGGGTCAAGGGTGCGGCTGCCCCTCCCCCCCTTTATATAGGCCCCTGGGGAGGCGCCGGCCCTGGAGATCCCATCTCCAGGGGGGCGGCGGCCAGGGGGGTGGAGTACCCCCCAAGGCAAGTGGGGGCGCCCCCCCACCCTAGGGTTCCAACCCTAGGCGCAGGGGGTGGGCCTAGGGGGGCGCACCAGCCCACTAAGGGCTGGTTCCCCCTCCCACTTCAGCCCATGGGGCCCTCCGGGATGGGTGGCCCCACCCGGTGGACCCCCGGGACCCATTTGGTGGTCCCGGTACAATACCGGTGACCCCCGAATCACTCCCGATGGCCGAAACTGCACTTCCTATATATAATTCTTCACCTCCGGACCAATCCGGAACTCCTCGTGACGTCCGGGATCTCATCCGGGACTCCGAACAACTTTCGGATTACTGCATACTCATATCTCTACAACCCTAGCGTCACCGAACCTTAAGTGTGTAGACCCTACGGGTTCGGGAGACATGCAGACATGACCGAGACACCTCTCTGGCCAATAACCAACAGCGGGATCTGGATACCCATGTTGGCTCCCACATACTCCTCGATGATCTCATCGGATGAACCACGATGTCGAGGATTCAATCAATCCCGTATTCAATTCCCTTTGTCAATCGGTATTTTACTTGACCGAGATTCGATCGTCGGTATCCCAATACCTCGTTCAATCTCGTTACCGGCAAGTCACTTTACTCGTACCGTAATGCATGATCCCGTGATCAAACACTTTGATCACATTGAGCTCATTATGATGATGCATTACTGAGTGGGCCCGGTGATACCTCTCCGTCATACGGAGTGGCAAATCCCAGTCTCGATCCGTGTCAACCCAACAGACACTTTCGGAGATACCCGTAGTATACCTTTATAGTCACCCAGTTATGTTGTGACGTTTGGCATACCCAAAGCACTCCTACGGTATCCGGGAGTTACACGATCTCATGGTCTAAGGAAAAGATACTTGACATTGGAAAAGCTCTAGCAAACGAATTATACGATCTTTGTGCTTATGCTTAGGATTGGGTCTTGTCCGTCACATCATTCTCCTAATGATGTGACCTCGTTATCAATGACATCCAATGTTCATAGTCAGTAAACCATGACTATCTGTTGATCAACGAGCTAGTCAATCTAGAGGCTTACTAGGGACATGTTGGTGTCTATTTATTCACACATGTATTACGATTTCCGGATAATACAATTATAGCATGAATAAAAGACAATTATCATGAACAAGGAAATATAATAATAATGCTTTTATTATTGCCTCTAGGACATATTTCCAACAGATCCTCCTCTATTTTATTGGGGATCGGCTAGAGTTGACCTAAGTAGGATGAAAGGAAGTCATGTCAGGATGGTTCGTTGTAGAATGAAAGGTCAAAAGGAAGCAAATGAATTAATGTGCATTTTCTTGCGACTTTGAAAGGTGCGTGCATAATTCTTGATTGATTTGATGGTTCTAAAATGCAATTTGTACATATACATATATCTTAGTTGTAGGTGTTTATTTCATGTCTTTGTAATGGTTCAGCCGTGGTTACCTTTGTTCTGTACTTCTCTCAATAATTAATAAAAATGGTTGGCATCACAATAATGTAGATTGGAAGGTTCACCCTCCTTTTCAGGAAATAAAAATTTGTGAAGACATGGATTCGATACAAGGTGCATTTATTTATCTCCAACTTGAGATCTCTTGGTTGTAAACTTGTAATACTACCTCCATTCCTAAAAGTAAGGCATATTTTATTTCATTAAAACATGCATTTGATCAATAATTACGCCATAAATATTTTGTTTCATTAAAACATGCATATGATATTAAAAACTAGATTCGTATTTAAAAGCACTTTGTTATGATACTGATTTTGTATCACATAAATCAAATATTAAAAGAGTAATTATTGGTCAAAGTCTTGTCTTAACGAAACGAAATATGCCTTATTTCATCGGAATGGAGGGAGTACCTTATCAAGTTGCTTGCACGGCCTACTTTATCAAAAATCTAAAACTTGAAAAAAGTTGGGCGATGAACTTGTACTTCGAGAGACATGGCACATGCTCACCAGTCCACAACAGACAGTCATGCACTGGTATCTTTCTCGCTTTCTACACGCAAAGCATTCAGATATCAACTGTGAACACAAGGATGAGCTGATGAGCAGGGTACGTATTCAAAACCAGTGTCCCTACAAACTTGTGCAGCACTATAGATGGATGCGGAACGGTATTAATCCTGTGGGGCAAATGAAAGCCGGTTAGATATAGTATGTGCTACATACGCACCCTGTACCGAAGTGCACACATACTCCCTGCATGCCCATGCATATGCGCACAGTACGCGTATGATGATGCGAGAATGGAGCCAGCTAGCTAGGGCATATGCAGCTGCTAGTATACTCCTGCATCAGTAGTTTTAAGTATCATATCACATGTAGTGATATATATGTACGACGTATGCATACGCACTGTTGGTACGCGCGCGCCCGTGATGAGTGGAGAGTACTATATACATATGTACAATTCAGGAATTCAGGAGAGCAGAGGAAGTAAATGAACGCAGTACTTTTTCTTTGGCGTAGCGCAGAGACAAAAATATGTACTACCGTTCCAGTCGAGCTAGCGAATCCAACATATGCCCTCCTCTTGCAAGCAAGGGGCCAGCTAGTGTTCCCTCCCCTATTTTGATTCAGATTCTCACCGGCGCGCGAGACATGTACTGTTCTGCCATCTGAGCTGATGAGAGAGAGAGAGAGAGAGAGGGGGGGGGGGGGGGGGGGGTTGTTTTTTACCTGTGGTCATGGTGGTGCACACCTAAATAGCACAGCCGCATAACGCTTCCGTTGCAACGCTACCGCATGCCACAGATTTCTTTCTGTCACGCTCACATCCCCTCCGAGGACGTGGGTCTCCTGGTCATCCATCTATCACACTCATCACGGCCCACATTGATCTATCCTATTGTCCAAACACTTTCAACATCGTTAAATAGTACTACTTGTTCTACTTGTTCTGTTAGATATAACCATAAACGACACTCTTAACTAGAAACACACAAGCACAGATGAAGAGGACAGTATCGAGAGAGATATGATCCTCATCGCATGCATAAGTACAAGTTGGCACAAACCTAAGGCCGTTCATATCCTAGACTTTGAACAAAAAATCAATCTCTCTCACAAGCAATAATAAGAAGCAGAGAACAAACATAAGAAAAGTAACAAAGTAGAAGAAAAACAAGTCTCATCTTTCTTCCTTGCTGACCTTGTGGTAGTTAATCTTCAAGGTTATTTAGCTGGAGATCTCAAGTGTGTGTAACCGTACGTATGCGTAAACCCTGCCTCAAGTAATTTAGCCTCTCTTCCCTTGCTCAAACGTGCTCCCTGCCGTGCTAGAAGTAGTGGACCAATCTAGCATGTCGAACGGATCCAGCTCCTTGGCCACCGCCTTCTCCTGGCCACCATGATCGCCGGCACCACCGCTTGGCCTGGCTTCCATGTACTCCTTGGAGAAGATGAGGCTCATAGGATCTGACTCTAGCTCGGCGAGGTCAGCAAAGAAGTCCTCATGGTGCTGGCCGGACCCCGGTATCATAGGCCTGTAGCTCTCGCTGAACACGTGGTCCATGAGCTCACGGTGGTCGACCTGATGCAGTACTCCTGCCACAGTGTCCATGGCTCTCTGGTCTCTCGCCTGCGCTTCCGAAGATGATCCTGCCAACGTCTCCTCCTTCACGACCACGGGAGAACTGCTCGTCGTGGTAGTGACTGTGCTAGTGGTCGTCATGGCCGTCGTTGTCGCGGCGGCCCGGTGATCCTTTCTCTCCTCCTTGACGTTTTGATTCTGTGTCTGCTTTTCGTTGTGCGAGCTTTTGGAGCCTGAGCCGCTGCCGCCCCCACCGCCGTTCTTGCCGTGGTGAGACCGGGTGGAGCCGGCGAGCGCGTTGCGCTGGGTCGGCCATGGGTGGTTGTGCTCGGAGGTGTAGGTGATGACGAGCATGTTGGGGTCAGTCCTGCTGCGCTCCACCTGCTTTCGTGCTGAACACCCTTTCGAGCTGCTGCATCTGTAGTACCCTCTATTCATTGAAACCAACAAGAACTTTGGTTAGACTCGATCGTCTCATCATGTACCTTCACCATTTGCTTCAGAACTTTAGATATTGTGTAGCAGTACTGCATGTACTAACACTAGGCCTCCTTAACTAGTGCTGTGCGCCTGCGCCAACTTTATTTTGCTAAGCCAGAATGTACGTAGTAAGTCCACTCCGTGTAGTACTAGTGTCTGTTTTTTCATAAGCAAAGGTAGCTAGTAACAATGCTGCCTGCTGCCTGTTAGCTACCAAAATCTCCTGGGCATTACAAAAATTTGGGCTAAAAAAGGGCCAGATTCTTCTTTGATATGTGCTTATGTAAAATGAGAATGAAATGTAAACTAACATTTGATGCCTTTGTGAATGGGTCTGTCTAGATCTCAATTTTCCTTTGTTTCAATCGAGTAGGAAAAGTGCAACTTCAGTTCAGGGGAAAATGCACTTTCTTTTAGAGTGGGTTTTCTACTCCCGGGTGCACGGCACATTGGAAAAACACTATGAAACAAAATCCAAGAATTCAAAAATTTGCAACATCAAACATGATCAAATGTACGTGGTGCTTGCAAAATTTCGTTAACAAAAAACATTCGAGGAACTCTTGACAGAAGAAAACAAAATCACAGTTCAAAGTTTTGTGCACTATTTGAGCAGTGATTTTTTTTTGTCAAGAGCTCCTCGAATATTATTTGTTGATGAAATTTTGCAAGCACCTCACAAATTTGATCATGTTTGATGTCGCAAAAGTTCAGAAATTTTGGATGCTGTTTTCAATAGTTTTAGGCACCCCACCTTTCCGTTTTTTGAATTGACTGATACTTAAGAAAATCTCAGTCGACTGAGACCTAAACTGTTTTGTAGATTTATGACAGCTCCTTAAAATTGGTATTAATTATTTACGAAAGATGAGTATATCACATGTATGAGAATTTGCAAGAAGTCCTTAAACTCAATCTAGCCAGTGGCGGGCCACTTGTTATTGAAAATCGAAGTAGAAAAAAAAATCATTTCTCTTCAAAGTGGCATGGCATGCTTAAATTATATGTGTAGAACAAGAATAAGTGAATACCACTCATATTGAACTATATCTATCTTGGTAGATACACTGGCACAAAAATTCTCTGTTATATGTGGTGTCTGCACCCCCAAAATGACATTTCTAAAGAAGGGGAAACTATATATGCATGACCGAGGGTTGATTTTCTAGCTAGATAGGTACCCATTTGTTTATCTTCCAATTAATTTCAGCGCGCGAGTTCATGCATCGATCATGCAGACACAATATGGAGCTGAGGAATTATATAATGTTGGACCATGCGTGTAACCAAGATTATTTACTCTTATCACTTCAGAAGCTTCATCCTCAATTAAGCACCCGAACTTCGATGCAATGCTAGAAATGTTTTTTTATTATAGATGAAAAGATGTCAACGACTTGGTAATGCCTAGAAGCACCATGCATATGCATCGATCCAATTTAATCAAATTGTTTTGTATTGGGCATATATATAAACCTGTGTTAATCAATTAGTAATTCATGTAGTATATGTACATACCTTGGGTGAGGAGAGCCCTTGATAGGCTTCTGGCCGTACTTCCTCCATGCCCAGAGATCAGAAGGAACCACCTCCCCGCTTGGTCTTGAACCCGCCGTTGTCGGTGCCGGAATGCACACCACCTTCCTTGCCTGGTTCTTTCTGTGCACATAGACCAATGGGGCAAGTTATCACTGAGTATATAGATAGAAATATCACAACAAACAGGATAAATATCACAAACAAACACCACAAAATAGGTATCAAAAGTAAATAAGAACACGCGATGTTGCATCACTACAAGCAAATACAGACATTTGAAAACAAACAAAAATCAGAAGACATTTTCAAAAGTAAGTAAATAGTAAATTTAATGGAAACTTTGCAACCAACTAAAAAGCACACTGGCGCGGGCGATTGCTTAGGGTTTCAAAAGCCGAGCTTCTCGGCCGTGAGGTACAGAAAAGTGGCTAGGTCTAGATGCACATGACATGACCTCGATCGCATAGAGGCATTGCTTGGCAATTCAGAAATATTCGCGCCGATCACCATCACCATGTGGCTACGGAGACTCTTGTGCCTAAAACTTCGAGCTCCAGGCACTACTCACAATCTTGCCGATTAATTCAGCTGGTCACATCCCGAGAAATCCTCGGAACTTCCTCACCTCGCTCTAATAATCTCTTCATGGTGAAGTGAAGAACACGGAAAGAAGAAGGGCGAATTAAAGAGCAGAAGAAGAAAAAAAGGGCGAGCGCGCGAAGAAATTTCCCTTCGAAATCTACTACTACTGTATGCAGGTATGCATGCAACGCGACGATGATTTCTAGCTTGGATCGGTCCAGATCTAGCTCTATCCGGTGGCGATATGTATTGCCGGGTTCCAACCTGCGCTTGATCCCGCTGTTGTTGTTGCGCGGCGACGACGACATCTGCATGCCGCCGATAGCGGCGTCGATGGCGCACCCGGCCGCCTGCCCGGGCGTGATGCCGAGCTTCACCATGTCGCCCGCGGTCATGGCCGGGTATGGGCGTATCGCTATGGGCGACAGCGACGACTGCATCAGCCTCGGGCCCATCCCACCAACGACTCCCGCCGGCATCATCTGCATCCCCCTCGGCAAGAGCGGCTTCCTGCTCATGTCGAACATCTGGCCGCCGCTTCCGCCTCCTCCGCAGCCGTTGACGCCGCCGCCGGCGCCCGCTTCGAAACCGATTTTGGCCATGGCGTCTGGCATGCCTTCCAGGAATTCGGGGGCGCCCGACGAGTAGTCGCTGCTGAACGGGTCCCCGAGCCCCGCGAAAGGGTCGCCGAAGACGTCGCCGCCGGTCCCCGGTGACGCCGACGGCGGCGGAGGCGGGAACAGCATCGGCTGGTCCGCGGGCTGCAGCTGCCACTCGGCGGCCGTGGACGGGAGGTTGGTGCCGTCGCCGTCGTTATTGCCCGGCATGGCGCCGCCGGCCCGCACGATGTCTGTGAGGTCCCCGCCGCCGGCCTGGTCGCCCTCCATCCTCTGGAGGAAGTAGTCGCACATGGCTGGCGAGCTAGCTAGGGTTCTCTACTCCCTCGGCCCGCCGATTTCTCTTCCTCTATAGTGGATGCTCGCCTCAAGCAAGCAAGCAAGAGCAAGAGCTTCAAGAGCTTCACCGCCAACCGCTCAATAATTCCCTAGCATGCTCTTCCACACCAAGGATCGACCGAATCGTGGCAAGCCGATTGAGCTAGCTATATATGATATAGGTGTCGCTGGAGACGCGGGCTGGCCCGATCTGCTTGGAGAATGAAGGCAGCAATCATTCAAGCAAGCAGCAAAGCAGCAAGCTAGCAAGTTTATTTGGTGTTATTTGTGGGCGGGGGCTGCAGAAAAGGGGGTAGGGCGGAGGGGAAGCAGGATGTGATGTGAGAGGGATGATGGGCTAACCGGCTACTCCTCCTAGCTAGCTAGCCAGCTAGTACCGGCCAAGGAAAAAGGGAACTATCTTTTCTTCACACCAAGCAAGCGAGCTAGCAGCAGATCGAAATGGAGATGGATGGATGGGTAACTTGAGTTGGCTTCCAAAGAGGACAATAAAGAAGTATGTGAGGGCAGGGCAGACGAGATCAGGGGGTACAGGAGGGCGAGAGCGATGGCCGGATTATTTTTCTGTGGACGGGCGGAAGGAGGGGTGCACACGGGAACGGGAAGCCGATGGACGGGTGGATGGATGGACGGACGCTGACTTTCTCCGGGCGGGGGAGCGAGGTGTGCGAGCCCCGTACGCAAGGCGGCATGGCCGCGGCGGGTGCTTGTCGCGCGGTAAATAACGTGGCTTTTGCTTTTGCATGCATGCACTCCAGATGCATACGATGCATGCATGGTGAAAACTCAGACTGGGGGCGCCGGATGCCCAGCGCTGCGTCCTTGTACCTTTCTCGGCTTGGCTGACCGAGACCCGACTCCTGACCGATACTGATAGCATCTGTATGTGGATTTTGTTTTTTCACTTCTGGAAACCCTGACTGTAAACGCAAAAAATCTTCTACGAGCGTGTTTGTGGTTGCCCCGAGCCCCACCGTCCGCTAGAGAAATAATTTTGGCCTGTCTGCTTGGCACTGGAATTTTGGTCTGCATGGTTCTTAAAGCACTGCCAGGTCTGGCTAGGTACTAACGCTTGAATATGTCGTTTTCCAGCCAGCACCACTGGAAATTTCGTATACGTAAGGTGTGAGGGTCTTCGCCAAGAGCCAAAACACGGGCACTCGGCAAAGTAAGAAACCCCGAGAGCAACACTCGGCAAATCTGTCTTCACGACAACTATCTGACGTTACCGTCACGGGCTCACGGCGAACAAGCACTGCACGGCAAACGGGGCAGACGCCGAGAGCCACACACGGCAAAAGGAAGCCACGTGGCATGCCCGTTCGGAACTGACGGCGCCGTCACTTGGTTTACATATACCGAGAGCCGCGACGTAACCCTCGGTAAAAACACGTCACATAAACATTTCCCTACCTGACATGTGGTCCCATTGGTCACATTTATCAGTAAAAGTTTAAATTATTTGCTAAATATTTAAAAATAATAATATGACGATGTCTTTGCCCAGAGCTGCTCTCGGCGATGCTCGATATACGACTGTTGACTAAACCCTTCGAAACTGACCAGTGGGACCGGGTGTCCCACATGGCAGCTGACCTTTTACCGAGCTTCACGACCCTCAGAAAAGAGTGGCACTACTGTAGTAGTAAAGTGCTGCTCAGCTGACTCCTTTTCCGAGAGCCACACTCGAAAATGGAGTGGCACAACATTAGTTTCAGTTCTCAGACGAGCCCTTTTTCCGAATGCTGCTCTCGGTAGCCTACCTGTTTCCGAGTGTGTGACTCTCGGAAATGTGTCCCATTGCTTTTGTTTTTAAGCTCTTTCCTGTTTGATTCCTGCAACTGAAAACAACTACAGTTCAATTTCTGTATGTATATTCAGTGCAGAAAATGTTACATAACAAATGAATGTGGGAGCTCATAGCTCCCAAGAAATTCATCGAGTAAGACAACACAAACATAGGCATAATTTGAGGTAGTCCACATATATAGGCGAATGATTCATACTATACATATCACACAAAAGTTCGCAAATTCATACATATTGTTAGAGCATCTCTAGTCGTTCGGCCCCCAGGGGCTTGAAAAAGCGCCGCCTGGGGGCGCGCCGGCGAAATTATCAGCGTGGGGGCGGTCGGTTTCCCAACCGCCGACCCACGCCTAACCCAGACGCCTTTTTTCTGAAGATAATCTCAGCCAAACACGACACATTTCGTCCAAACTCGGCCAAACACGCCGATTTTCATTAAATATTTGTACATATGAACTTAAACATATTAAAAAAACTAAAAAAAACTAAAGGAACTACTACGCCGCCCCTCCTACAGGCCAAAGAACGCGCCGAAGGCGTTGTAGTCACTGCCATCATCGGCCTCCTCCTTCTTCACGTTGTCGCCATCCTTGCTGCACCCCTACCCTGCATCGCCTTGGCGGACCGGCTTGGTTGGCGGTGGAAGTGCGTCATTGTCACTGTCCACGAGGACGATGACGCCACCCTCGTCGCGGCCGCGGCGCCAGGCGGCGATCTCCTCTAGGGTGCGGCGTCGGCGCTCCATTTCCATCTTGGCGTAGTCCTCGCGCGCCCACTTGCACTAAAAAAAATACACTTCCGTGATGATACGTGTTTGTCACAGTAGGTCGCATTTTTTGTCATGCATGTACATCCATGACAATTTTATGACAGAATCAAAATAGTCATACCTGTGCTGTCGTAGAAGTGTTCCATGACATTACCAAAATTATCATCACGGAAGTGTCCACTTCCATGACGATAAATCGCGCGTCACAAAAGTGCTTTCGTCAAGGGTGACTGACACGTGGCATCCACCGTAACGGAACGCCGTTAAGCTATCGGGTCGGGTTTTGGATCCGATAACCCGTTAACAGCCCCGACCAATGGAGATTTTCCACGTGTAAAATCATCATTGGCTGGAGGAAACACGTGTCGGCTCATCGTTGGGACAGGTGTCATCCACTCATTGGACAGAAGGCGCCTATGATACATCGACACGTGACACGGCCCAACAAAGGCCCATTCCTATGAAAAGGCCGGCCTGTTTGACTTGGTCAAAAGGTGGTGGGCCGGCCCATGGAAAGCCTGTTAACGGCCTGTTTCGCATATAGCCCATTTACAGCCCGCTAACCCAAGGCCCGTTATGCCCTATTCGAATTAGGCCCAGTAGCGTCATCTGGGCCATCCAATATGATTTCAGCCTGTTTTCACTTCTGGCCCATTTATGGCCCATGACGTCTTTCGGCCCATATGAGGCCCTATGTAACTCTTGGCCTATTAACGGCCCATGGTGAAACTGGCCCGTAATGAACAGTGTATCACTTTACACCCATTAACGGACCGTGGTGAAACTTGCCCGTAAAGAACAGTGTATCACTTTATACCCATTAACGGCCCGTTATTCCGTTGGGCCGTTTCCAGCCCATGTTATCTTTCGGCCTTCTCAGAGCCCATTTATTCTTGGGCTATTTTCCAGCATTCGTTTACTTACGGTCCGTTACTGCCATTTTCTACTTGTGGGCCAAATTCAGCCCGTGGTTACAGTCGGCCCGTTTGGGGTCCATTAATACGTTGGGCCGTTTTCATAGCGTCATCAAATACGACCTATTAACGATGGTCCGTTATGGTCGGCCCATGAACGGACGATTCCAACTCTAGCCCGTTTACGGCCCGAATGCGGTCTGTTTGGCCCATGTTTGGCCAACCGATCATACGGCCCGTATAAGGCCCATTGATGATACGGCCCGTAGAAGGCCCATTGTTTCTACGGTCCGTAGAAGGCCCACTGTTTCTACGGCCCGTAGAAGGCCCACTGTTTATATGGCCCGTAGAAGGCCCACTGTTTCTACGGCCTGTAGGAGGCCCAGTGTCACTACAGTAAATATTAGCCCATGGTTATTGTGGCCTAGTTTTAAAAAATAGGTTATTGCAGCCACTAGCAAACCGCAGAAAAAGAACTGCACTGACTACAAGCAAACAAATAAACAAGACAACAAGGAAATAAATAAGCAAGCAACTTACACTAGGCTATCACGGGTATTACACATATTACATCCACTAGGCATCAAAGTTTGCCACCAGTGCAAATATAGGGAACACGACAGCATATAAACGCCGCAGCAAAACAAGTCCAGAACTGAAACCACTTTAGAAGAGCTCAAGAAACAATATCCTGGATACACATAATGCTGGCAAGATGCTTAGCAAGCTTATTAACTTTCTCTTGTTTGGCGCTTAAGTCCTCCAGCGCTTGCTGTTGCACCAGAAAGTATGCATCTGAATTCTGCAGGGACTTCCTCAGTCCTTCGGCTTCCTGTCGCATAACATCTGATCGATGTCTTTCAACTTGAAGTTGAGACTCAAGAAGCTGAACTGGTTCAGGCAACGAGTTCGAAGAGCTGGTGCCAGCAGTGGTAGCCAGTAACTCGAACACTACATCAAGACATGACTTTGGGGTTGTCTCAGTGTCTTTAATATAGTTTTTATCAGCTTTCTTGGAGACAAACAGGGATGTCTCCCTATCTTGAACCTTATCTGCATTACTTCCTTTACCATTGCATAACAGGCTACTCGTCTCCAATATTTTATCCGCGTTCTAAAAGAGAAACAAACAAACACATCTTAGGTTTACAATGTAGTATATGAAACTCATTTTGGTAAACCAGTTCAGTAGTAAGGTGGATAGGATAACAACATGAAACAAACATATATCTATGTAGTATTATCACTCTATGGTCTATATCATTCTAGTTTATGTTGCCAAATCAAGATAGATACAGTTCGAATCATATCTATTTAAGACAAAGTAGCATAGACAGAATATAAGTGTGGGAAACTACACATCAATAACAACACTTGTAATGTGCATGGCATGAGAACATAACTGTTTATTCAATTGAAACTGAAATCAACACAGAGCAAGTTACAACAGCAAACAACCAAACACGTTCAAGAAATAGGTTTAAAACATACCTGTTGAGCCATTGGAGTTTCAATTGCATCCTTCAAATTTAAAATTAGGTGGTATCAGTAAATACAGTGATGCAAGAGCAAAGTAGTATGAACCATAGCTACGGAACCTGACCTGAGAACAATTCTTCTTCTGCTTTAAGCATTGACTTGGGGTTTGGAGTGGTTGTCCTCGTGATTTGGGCACTGCAGTTGCCTTACTAACTGCTCGTGTTTGGGTGCTCTGTGGTGGAGACGGTGCTGTGTCAACGGGAACTGGGTGTCTATCTGCTGGGGTTGGGTTTAGAAGGGGTGTAGCTGGTTCTTTGTCCAACTGGGTAGGGGCACAATGTGCATGAGTATGGGTTATGTGTGGTGGGGCTGGTTCTTGGGCAAGTACAACCGTGGTTCTATCTGCATCGACAGGTAGCACGATCTTTTCTAAAGACCGTGTTTTTACTCCCACAGATACTGCCATCACTCCCTCCAATTGAAATGGCTGATAAACAAGAAAAGTAATTGAATGTACATACACTGTAAGATATACAGGTGCAATGGATAATAGGGAAGAAAACAGGGCATGAAATAATTCACATTTATGTTGTCTAAGCAAACATAATAGCAGGACATAATTTCACATATATGATGGCTAATTAAACATGATAGTATGACACAATTTCACATGTATGATGGCTAACTAAACAGGATAGAATGACATACTTCAAAATATGATGACTATGTAAACAGGATGACATGATATAACTATAAGATGTGTCTATTAAAGTGGTTGGCATGCCATAAATCACAAACATGCCGTCGATGGAAACATGATGGCATGATATAATTCACAAATGGAATGACATAATTTAAAATATGCTGACTATGTAAACAGGATGAGATGATATAACTATATTATGTCTTTAGAAAATGGGTTGGCATGCCATAATTCAGATACATGCTGTGTATGTAAACATCATGGCATGACATAATTCAAATATATGATTTATATACTAAGGAAGTGAGCAGAGGGCAATCGCATATATGATGTGTCAACTAAGGAGATGGCATTCAATATTGTGTATATGATGTAAAAACTAAGCATTGCAATACAACATATGCATTATATGAGTAATATAACCCTGCCAAGTTTGAGCATACACCTCAGGGGGATAATAGGACTGGTCATCTGCCTCTGAATACTCTTCTGGAGAGCTATCTGTAACCAGCAAGATATATGCTTCAGCAGGTAGCATTGTCTGCTCTGAAGACCTTGTTTTCACTCAAGATTTCTCCATCACCAATTCAAATGGCTGATGCACAGGAAGAGCATGTCTAAACTAAGCAGATGACATATTTAATGTATACAGTAAGCAATGCAAGGCACCATATGCATGATATTACCAACATCAGCATGCCAAGTTAGAGCGAAGACCTCATGGGGTAAATAGGAGTGGTCTTCTCCTTCTGAATCCCCCTCAGAACAGTTATCTTCCTCTTGATCATGATCCGAAATGGGTGGGGTGGGGGGGCTGCCTTTGCGCCCACCATCGAATGACGTCTGCATGAAATTTTATTGCCACGCAAGGCTCGTATCTTTTGCTCTACATAATCAGTTCCATTGTGTACAATAACTGGCATGCGTAGGAATAAAACATAGTGAGCTTATGTAAGGAGTGCATGCACAAATCCAGAGTGATGGTAGCAAACCGTGGATAGACCCAAAACCAATGATAGCAGGCAGATAATAGCTTTAGTTAAAAAATACAGATAATGGCTCCTTTAATGTTTGTTTGCACCCAACATGAAACTCATAGTAGACACCGGAGGTTAACCAGATAATAGACAGATAGTACTGATTGCTGCCCCAATATGTACCCCACAACCATTTAAAAACTCAAGTTTCAGCATTAGTTTGGACCTGACTCGGAGTCTAATAGGTGAACACGACGATAATGTAGCATGTCATCATATTAAGCGACGCATAACGTAAGCAGACATGGAAGAGTGCGACCTCTCTTGCGGACCCGTGTAGTCCTCAAGGTCATCTGCTCAGTTGATGATGGTAATGCAGTTGCCGTGCTGCCGGCGGCGGGGAAGAAGATCTGAGGCGGCGAAAAACAATCTAGAGAGCGGATCCCTGCTGTTGTGAACCCTTCCGTCATTGGAGCAGTTGAGCTGGGGTGGAACACATCGCCGCAGGAGCAGGACAAACCACACAAGGTTTTCTTTGACACATGTCTGTAACAGAAGTAATTGAGTAAGGGCTTGTTTGAATTTGAGGATTCTAACAATGCAGGGATAGGAAATAGACAGGAATAGGATAGGAATGCACGTGCAAAACAAAGAATTTAAAAACACATGATTTCTGCCAATCTGGGTGTTTGATTCACAACAATTGGAAGATCACAGGATGCAAAAGAGCATGGTGAAATTAAGTCAAACCACAAGAAAATGTATGGTTATAATGCTATTATGCTACTATATCTTAGTCTTGTGCTTGATGAATAGGAATATGAAAAGGAGGAGAAGTGGAAATTAGAATTCCAGCGGTTTTTCTTTCAAGGCGACACTAAAGGAACAAATCCTACAGTTTTCCTTCGCTCCATTCCTTTGCACCAAATTCATGAAAAGTAGTACCATAGGAAACTTTCCAATTCTGATGTTTTTCATTCAATTTTCCTTTCAAGCACTGGAGATTCTAGTAGGCAGGCTTGAGCAAGGAAAATCCTACACTAAAAAAATGTTTTTGTGCTACTTCTATTACTTTGGACCCAGGCCACTGCCATACTAGCTCAACTCCCAGGCCCATCGACAAATGCACAGCTCAAACACGCAGAGATAAATAATGATGACGTTCAAGAGAGTCCATCACGGATAGCTAAGTTGCCTGGTACCTCACTGCTTGTCATATAGTAGGATAAAATAATCGTATTTCCCGTTACTACGAGTGCTCAGTGGACAATATATATATAACATGTAGAGTAAAAAAGAGATGCAACAAGTATACAACCTCTTTGTCGAAGCCATGTCGATCTCAGCGTGATTGGGTTGGCCGATGAGGATGCTCCGGCTGACTTGGCTGTCGGAGGAGGGGAAGAATATCTTAGGCGTCTGGAGATGGAGCCCGAGGTATCGCTCCGCTGTGATGGAGGGTTTCATCGTTGGAGCAGCTCCGGTGAGTTGTACGACGCCGAGGCTGAAGCAGGACAAGAGAGACAATGAACAACGTTAACCTGAGTGGAATTCTAATAGCATCTCCAATACATGACGTAAAATACATAACCACAAAGTGCTAGATGTAAAATACATCAGCCGCTCATCTCTGAACTTAACTGTCAAAACTGAATTTAACTGTCGAAACTAAACTTAACTGTCGAAACTGAACTTAACTGTCAAAACAGAATTTTGCTGTTGAAACTGAATTTTGCTGTCGAAACTGAACGCACTAGCAAGGTGAGGCTACACGTCGGTCGACTGACATTTTCATCTCTGGTCAGTCAATTTTGCAGCCGTTGGATACGAAATCAAGGGCCTGTGGTTCATCATTAACCTCCACCCCCCTGAGCCGCCAGCCACCACCGGCCAAACAGCAGCCCCCCGCCGCCCGCGGCCGGCGGTGCGTCGCCCCGTCTGCCCCGAAAACACTCCCCACCGCCGGTCCGCCGCCGCCTCGGCCATCCCTCTAGGCCCCCCCGTGCCGAGCCTTTTCTCCGGCGATCCCCACGCCACCCCGCCAACGCCTCGCCACCGCCGGCGACCACCGCCCCCATCCTGAACCCTAAGATAGATAGTGGAGTACCTCTCCGGCGAGCCCCCCTCCCCGCTGCGGCTGGTTCTTCCTTCACCCCGGCGAGCCCCCCACCCCCTGAAAATCGACTGACCCAAAAGTCGATTCAGTCGACTGAAGTGTAGCTAAATCGGAGCAGCATCGTAAGCAAGAGCAAGAGCGAGAGCAGCAGCGCGAGCAAGAGCAATAGCAAGAGCAATAGCAAGAGCAGACCAGGCAGGGAACCGAGAGCAAGAGCAGAGCAGCAGCGTGAGCGAGAGCTAAAGCAGCAGCAACTCCTACTGATGTGGACATCGCCGCCGAGGGAGCGATGTCGTGGAGGAAGTGGCCGGCGACGCCGCCGTGGATGGAGTCGCGCCATGTCAGCTCAGGACCGAGCGCCGGCAGCACCATGAGATCGAATCAAGAAGAAAATGCGGTGATTAGTGTACAACCTCTTTGGTGGCGCCGATTAGGCCGCAGCTTCATTCGAGGAAACGGTGATGATGATGCTCTTCCGGTGTTGCAGGTGAAGACGGCGGTGTGGGAATGGAGGTGGCGCAAAAGACGAGGGGAACGTCGGGGCAGCTCCTTGGAGGTGGAGGACGGGGTGGCTGAACCGGCGGGACGATGATATCAACGACGGATCCTCACCCGGTACAGTGGATGAGGGACGTCGAGGTGTTGCTGTGGACGACGTCGTCGGGGAAGAGGCTCCGGCTGGGTGGCGGACGGAGCAGGGTGTGGGGTTTCGTCGCGGGTTTTCGCGGCCTCGGTGTACGAATGGGTGGGCGGATGGGATGGCAGTGGGGAACCATGGCTTAGAGACGCGCTTGTCCGAAATGTGGGGTAAGTTACGAAAGTACCCCCACCGATTTGAGGCGGTTCTTTCGGTTCAGGGGTACCACGGGAACTTCGCGTGTCGGGATTTCACAGGAGGTGAGAGTTTTCGCGCGCGTTGTAATTTCGGAATAGCAAGGCGCGGGTTGAGATGGAGGGAGTTGTCGGAGCACAACGAGACAAAGATATATCTTAAATATTTCGGGCTAACAAGGCGCGGGTTGAAGAGCCGGGAGTTTCGCATCACGATAGACAGAGACGCGAGCTTGAATTTTCAGCATAACAAGGCGCGGCTTGAAATTTCGGAAGAACAAGCTTAATGTGTACCAAAAAAAGACAATTTGCACCTCAACACGCACAACACGCACACAAACACCATTTATACTAGAGTAAGCTACACGTGCATTGCACACATGTGATTTGGCAACCAAATTATGAATAAATACCACATTATAGCATGCAGGCTTTGAGTCATATATCCATGATGTAGATGTTCATTTAATTCTTATAGTTCATTTCATTCAAAATCATCTAGTTTTATAAGAAAGCTAATCTATTTGAAGATTCATGGAATTGTGCGTTGTAAGACATAAAGTAAAAACAAATAATGGCAAATCATGTAGAAAAACATTTGGACAATTCTGATACGGAAGATTCTAGAACAAATAAGAAGTGCTTGTGTTTTGATGTTTGTGCATTATGCTTAAGTTCAACCATGGAGTCTTCTATATTATACATGTGGCAAAATCTGGTGGAATCTAGATGATATCCAACGGCAAGTAGTGCTCAAATTTGCCATCTTTAGACCATCGGATTCACCTCATCCAACGACCATCTTTCAAAGTTAAAGTTACCCGCACACAATATAAAAAAATATAAAATATTATATATATATATATATATATATATATATATATATATATATATAGGACAAATTTTTCCTACTACCGGGTGTAGTTACTCTCACTTTTATTTCGTACGTTCTAGGTAGTATCTATCATATCGGAGAGTATGTACGCGTAGTATGTAGTATATAAGAATGTTTAGGTAGTATATATACTACTTTTTAGGTAGTATGTATCATATTTTGTGCATACTCCATCTCGCGTACAAATATGTACGTATTTCATAAATACAATAAAACTATGAGCTCATTTGCAATTTTTTCATAAAAATCACTTTGAAGTATCTTAGATATAGTATATGAACATAATAAAAATAATAAAGTAGAGTATATACTACCACATGATAGTATATGAGAAATGGGTGTAGCTACACCCGGTAGTAGGATGCATTTTCCCTATATATATATATATATATATATATATATATATATATATATATATATATATATGGGTATAGATATAGATATGTGATGCGAAAGCCGCCCATCATCTCCAATTAGAATAGTGTGTCCATGCACGGATGCGACGTGGCCAAATGATGTCTGCCATCGGTATCTCAAATTCAAATCAGTCTGACCTTGTTCAATGTGTATACATTACAACATGCTCGTTTCCAAACGACACTGCGCAGATCTCCGTTATATTCATGCATGCATGGGTTTCAAACATCTGGATCTCTTATTCAAATATTTGAATTCAACTTTACATTGATTATGACCTCACCTATTCTTTTACACCCACACAGTAGTCTTCTCTTTATAATTGTACCACTAACTTTCTCTCGTGCATGCATGCACACACACTACCAGTCGGCATTATCAATTGCACGCATGCAATCTTTTTCTTCAGGCCGGTCTCCCATGAAGGCACACACGCACACACATCCCCCTCTCCATCATATCGGGCATTCTTTAGCTCTCACGCGTGCATGTGCAACGATCGATGTTCCTCTTTGTATGTGTGTATATAGCTAGGTCTTTCATAGTTTTCCACACAAACCGATCAATCGATATATCCAGTGAGGTCTCACCCTCTTTCCCACGTCCACATCGATCAATCTATACCTCTCTATATAGGATTAACATATATAGCTAATACACCCAAATTAATTATATATCCAATGTCCCCCTCTCATCATCCATGCCTTCCGCTTCATCTCTCAGACGCGTGCACAATGGTGAAGGCAGGGGGCAGTAAGGGCCCTGCCCCCTCCCCCCTAACATCACTATATATCGAGCCTAATATGAATGTGATCATTAGAAAATTGCTGCTAAAAATGGTTTAAGTTCATGAATTGACCCTGCTCGTAAAGGATTAGCAATGCTTGGCCTCCTAGCTCATTTATTTTTCATGGCTCCGCCACTGCGCGCAACAGCGCACGTGTTCGCCCCTTCTCTCTAAATATCGATCTCGCACTTGTGCATTCCTTCATAGTCTCCTTCCACTCGGCCCCTCGCACCATCTTCTAGCCCCCCACCGGATTTTGCCACATGTACAATCTAGTAGACTCCATGGTTGAACTTAAGCATAATGCACAAACCTCAAAACAACAGTGGTTCTCTTTTGTTCTAGAATCTTCCGTATCATAACTGCCCAAACTTTTTTTCTAGTTGAATTGCCATTATTTGTTTTTACTTTATGATTTACAACGCACAATTCCATGAATCATAAAATAGATTAAGGGCTTCTTTGATTCAAAGGATTCTCAAAGGAATTTTGGAGGATTCTAATCATTAGGAATTTTTCCTATCATGGTTGTTTGATTCATAGGATTGTAAACCATAGGAATTTTCCATATGATTCATTTGCACTAGATTTCATATGAAACATCCCATCAACTCAAACCTCTTTGAAAGAATTCTGCATTTTTTCTATGCACAATCAAACACTCGTACAATCCTGTGGGATTCAAGACGACATTCCACTATAATCCCATGTTTTTCCTATTCCCGCGTTCTTAGATTTTTTATAAAAACTAATTGATTTTGAATGAGATGAACTATAAGAATTAAAAGGCTACGTCAGGCATATATGACTCAGAGCTTACATGATACAGTGTGGTATTTATTGATAATTTGGTTGCAAAATCTGATGCGTGCAATGCACGTGTACCTTACTAGTACTTCAAGTATGTGCAAAACACGTAAATTAGAATACCAATGGCACGCTACGCAGTGTCTCTCTTACAGTTCATGAAGCCACGTGGCACATGTGGAGGCGTTGTCACAACCTCCTTGCGTGGATTGATCACAGTGACGTGCTGCTGGTTCCAGAAGAATGTACTCATCCTCCCTGAGCCATACTGGCGGTACATGCACGAAGCGAAGATCTGCACGCACGCCACGCACGCACTCATTCCCTCGCACGCACACGCGGGTACACGGGCGGACACAATTTTGTACCAAGATCCACCCCATGTGATAATTTGATGCATGTAAAGTCGTTCACTTCATTGATGGTCAATTATTACAGCGCATGCAAATTGAGTGGACGTGAGGGCGGAAGAAAGACATTATTACTCCACTTCGCGCATGCGAGTAGTTAAATCATGGGTTGCTAGTAGTACTTCCATTGGTCTCCTTCGTATTTTGTGCCAATTTTTGACAGTAACATAATATTTACGCATTTGAGCAGTGTAGTACTTGAAATTTATGTTCTGCTAAACTCATCGGGAGTCGTTTCAGGCCTCGAAACCAAAACCATCAATTAATCTTTACCTTGTTCCCATCACATTCGAAAGCCTGCTCACACCTACTAGTACGTACCAAATCTGAACGTGTTCCCACTATGCAGGTATTAGTACTAGTGCTAGTACTTAGGTTAAAAAAAGGGGAACTACCTAGCCGAAAATTACTCTACCTTTCCTCCTCATAAGTGCTTCTTCTTCGTCCGTCGTTGCCATGGCCGGTGAGCAGAGCTCTAGGTCGAGAACTAATCGTAACAAGGGAGCGGCAACCAAGGCTATGGAAAAAAAGAGAGGGTTCGCTGCCACGCAGAGACCTCGAAAGATCTCTCACGGGCAGGCAATGGCTCCCAGGAGTGCCCTAGCCGCGGAGGCGAACATGCCGAGCCGGCGGAGCTGGAGTCGTTATCCCACGACAGCATGCCCGATCAGCTCAATAAGCAGAAGGAGTTCATCCAAGGCTTGATGGAGTTGCTGAAGGAGAGGCTCGACGACATGCTCGCTAAGCTCAATCAACAGGGGGAGTTGACCGCCGGCTTGGTGATGCTGCTAAAGAAGAGCATTGCCTCGGAGAAGAGGGCGACCGGCTAAATCCTGTGACTTCAGGAGGACAGTGCGAAGCTTTGCCACGAGATCGACCTGTTGAAGGAGAAGAAAGCCGGCTGGAAGAAGCTACATGAGAATAGTAGTTCCTCGATGAAGATGCTGCAGGCCCTCGTCATGGAACAGAAGGAGGAGTTGGCGAAGCTCTGCATCGAGTACCCGGTTGCTGTGAAGGTACAAAATGCGGTCGTGTAACAGATGATGAAGGCTCGCGTCGAGAAATCCCGCGTCATGGACAGAATGAAGAAGATGGCGGAGGGGACAGGCAAGGAGATGGAGGTCGTGGAGGCGATGAAGAAGCAGTTACGACTCCGCGGTGAATTAGATCATTTGGGGTGATAATCTTCCTTCTTCTTTTGCTCCTGTGTTTCATCTTTTGCTTCGGGTGTTTCGCCGCACGTGTCACATTCTCTGCGAGGCATGATTAGAATAATGGTTTTTTAGGGAATGAATAGAACAATGCTAACAATGAGATGACTAGCAAATTAGATCATTTTTATCACCTTATGGCACTGGGCTGCCGTGTTTCGTGTTCCTCTGTCGCAGTACTACTCAAGTGGAAAACTTGAGTATACCGCATGGTTCTTTGCTCCTCCTCTATCAGGTCGTCGGCGCATTTATATGAGCAGTCAAATCACAAGGCCCCACCTTCCAGCAGTAATGAGCCATCAAATCACAAAGGCCCTCACCTCTCGTGAAACCGACCAAGCTAGACTGCCCCGCCCTCTAGCCTTTTAAAAATGTATACTTTTGTACAATAGTAGTATCAATGGATTGCGCCATGGAGCAAAACTTGAAATTAAAAAAAAGGTGGTACATATAGAGAGTGCTCATCGCCAAATTATGCATATAATACTATTAAAAAGGCTAGTCACAATAATGGTGTCCAGCACAACCCACCCCTCAAATAAAACTAAGAGGGTGCTTGGATATGTTTTAGTCCCATGACTAAAAGTAGTGGGACTAAAACATGCTAGCCTCGCCCATGCTTGGATCCAAATAATAAAAAGGCTAAAATCAAGTTAATGAGCATTTATTATCCTCCAAACCCTCCAATCCAGAACTCGCATGTGTTAAAGGAGAGGAGTTAAATGAGTAGAGAGAGGACTAATCCACATTTTAGTAGGGGTACCCCTGACTAAATTTTTTGTCTCAAGACTAGTTTTAGCCCCTCTTTAGTCAGAGGTGCTTGGAACTTTAGCCTCTTAAAGAGACTATTTTTAGTCAGACTAAAATAAGTCCCTTGGATCCAAGCACCCTCTAAGCATCCTGGAATTCTTTGACAAAACTAAGCACCCTGAAATTCTTGGACAACTAAACTACTGGCTATATGATGTAGGCCATATATATTGTACGTATATAATGTGAAGAAACGAGTGGTAGTACTATACCAACTAAAAGATGAAATGTAAGAAATACTAGTATGTACGTTCTGAAGAGTTAAAGTAACGAGAAGAAACATAACATAGTTCTGCTGGGGGCTCAGCACAGCACACCCCTCAAATTAAATTAAGCACATCTGAAATCAAACTTTGCAACTATTCCGGTAGACACTGCATTAGAACCACCATGAGCAACGACACTGCCACTTTACTCGGAGTCCTCATCCACGTCCTCGACTTTGTCCTTGTCCCTCTTCCTCTTGGCCGATACTTCTTTGCTTGAACTGCACACTTGGTTGTTGCTCTTCATCCAACCCTTGTAGATATTGAAGCAAAGGTAGCCATCCATTGCAGCGTAGTGGATGTGGTCTATATCTAGTACATTCCGCTGCCATGCATGACGATGAAACGTGTATGGAGGTTTCTCCAGTTTACCGTACGAAGGATGAACCATGGCTCCTGCCAGGGTCAGCATTGAAGGCCGACGAGAGGACACCAACCGATTCTTCTGGAGGTCAAAGGTGTTGCCTACAAAGAGGCCTATCTGACGCAGGACTTCTTTGTCGTTACCAAAGTCTACAGTAACGAATTTGACTAGGTTGCTCTTGAGGAAGTCCTTAAAATCCTGGCACTCAATGTCGGCATGGCATATGTGGTAGACCAAGCATAAGTCATGCACATAAACCTGGATCACGGCGGGCTTCTTCCTCTCTTCGTCCTTTAGATCCTTCTCTCGTCCCAGGACTGTGGTGTACTCAACATCTAGCCCAGCGACCCACTCATCATCTGAGTCTTCGAGCATGCGTCTGAAGCGAGAAAGGCATCCTTACACCGTCGCAAAAGAACGGGTGTAGATGACGTCGAACTCATCGCCGGTGATGGTTCTAACCTTGTACTCACCGCCGATCGGGGAGATTTGGGACGCCATGGATTTGGGAGGAGAGTTAGGATTAGTGGAACTGCCGTAATGTGAATGGACGGGACGACTAGGAGCGAACCGCCATAGTATTTAAGGACGTGCGGGGACGAGTAGGAGTGAACTGCCAGCGTGCGAATGGCAGGGTAGTGGCTTTCCATTCTCCCATGATACGGGCTTCCGAGAGCCCTTGGATCTGAGATCGAACGGTTGCATGGCGTGATTCTAGACCTATGGGTTAATATCCTATCCCAAAGGGTTATTCTGCAAATTTTCAGCAACTTAGCATGCGGCCGTTTGATCTCAGATCCAAGGGCTGCCAGCAGCCCGTATCGTGGTCGCGCCTACCACGACCGTCGCGTCGCTCGTGTGGTCGCGCCCTTGGAGATTTAACACGATGCGTTAGGCTATCTGATGTTGGCATGTCATACATAGTCATCACTTAGTCACTCATACTACAACAAGGTTTTGGCTATAAGGTTGGCTATAAGTGTATTTTTTTACTTCTCTCTATCTCTTTCTTCGTACTCCCTCCGTCCCATAATATAAGAACGTTTTTGACACTAGTGTAGTGCCAAAAATGTTCTTATATTATGGGACACAGGGAGTACTAGTATTTATTGCATTTGCCAAGGAGTGACCTCTTCCAATGAAATGGTGTTGCTAAGTTTGCTTCATTTAATTAGCTATAGACTCAAAATTGTCTTTTCACCTAGGTACACGCGCTTATCACCGTTCCTTCCTTGGGTCACCAAACTAGTCTCTATCTTCTTGATTAACTTGCCACATCAGACTTTATGCCTATGTGGCAAGCTTAAGCACCTGTAGGAGCAAGTAAAAGTAAGTACAATAGTGCACTTTACATGGCATTTTTGCATATGTGGAGGAAAGAGAGGCAAGGGAAAAAGTGGAGAAGTGGGCTCTCATGCAAGAGCCAGCCTCTACTACATGGTGGAGCATTGGGAGAGGCACCTGTATGGACGTGGTCAAGAATCGGGAGACTCACGCCGGTCGTAGCGCCATAGTTAAAATGATAATGGCAAGTCAAATCACGGGGCCCGCCTGTCCAGCAGTAACTCGCTGTCAAATCACACAGCCCTACGTTTGCAGCAGCCTACTCCCTTGTCTTCTCGTGTCTCTGTCGAACCGACTAGGCGGAACTGCCCCGCCGCCTACTGCGCAGGAAAAGCCCCGCCCTCGACTTTTAAATAGTATACAGTATACTAATTTTGTATCCATGGATTGCGCCCGCGGCATGGAGCAAAGCGTCTAAAAAACGGCATTACATATGTATGGAGTATACAACACGCCCGTCGCATTCGCGTTGCACCCTAGACGGTCGGTCGGTCTGGCACGCTGCTCTCCGAATGGAACACGCGTCATATTGCGTTTGCACACACATGTGGGACGGAAATTGAGAACCGACCATAGGCACACTCCCCGGCCCTGCAAGTCGGGTGACTTAATAGAAGAGGGAGATGAGCGATAGTAGTAGAGAAGTGTTGTACTATGTTGGTGCCTGGACGATCCCTGCAAGACACGGAAGATCAGTTCATCCATGCATGTGACCATTCTCCAGCAGACACGCCTGGATTGGCTATCGTCTACATATCATGCATGGTGTGTTGTACATGGCTGTAGTTGTGGTGAGAAATCTAAAAAAAGGTTTCTTGTCATCTCGCAAAATTAGGTGTCATGTGCTTCGGATCACTGCGAGGGTTAAACAACGACAACTGAGGTGGGCTAGTCATTGGGGCAATGGAGATGATGGAGAGGAGAGTAGGTGGGTTTGCAATGCAGAAGATCAGAAGAGGGAGAGGCAAGACAGTGGTTTTGGAATGGAGATGATGGAGAGGAGAGGAGGTGGTTTTGCAATGGAGAAGATCAGAAGAGGGAGAGGCGAGACGGTGGTTTTGGAATGGATATGATGGAGAGGAGAGGAGATGGTTTTGCAATGGAGAAGAGGGAGAGGAGCGTGCGACAGTGATTTAGGATTGGATGAGAGGGCCGGCGCGCTGTGACTGGATCAAAATCAAAATCAATTTACCCTTCAATTAAGAAATCGACCCCACATTAAATAGTCTCCCTTTTATTCTGGGTCATAATTGACCATGATTTCCGCACATAAAATATATCTTATACATTGCAAAAATAATATAATTTGAAAGTACATTCAGATACGAACCAAACAATAATTTTTTTGTGACATGCATTCACATTTTGCTTGTCAAATACAGTACGTGGTCAAACTTTGACCTAAAATACGCAAAACAACAAAAAAAATACTTCCAAGACCAATGCCGCTCTTCCGCTCTTCTCCTCTTAAACCACCGCCGCTCCTCTCCTCTTCCAATCTAAATGCATCGCCGCTCCTCTCCTCTTCCATTTCAAAACTACTGCCCCTCCTCTCCTGTTCCAGTCCAAAACCAGCGTCGCTCCTCTCCCGTTCTAATCCAAAACCAGCATTGCTCCTCTCCTCTTCCATTCAAAAACCACCGCCGGCAAGTGAAGGTGCTGTGGAGAAGTAGATCGATGGAGGAGTACAACCGATACATGAGGATTGCACAAGGCGACCCTGTGAAGCTATCTAGGATGTTGGAGATACAGTCTTGGTTTGACAACAAGGACCAACTAGCGGCGACGGCGACATCCATGGCCAAATATCTGCAACAGAGCGAAAAGGTGGCGATACTCCCGAAGGGAGTCGCGTCGGACTACATAGAGTTGCTCCTCTGGGCCATGGAGCAAACAGATTCACCGAATCCGATCGTGAGGGAGCGGTTGTGGGAGTATCGATCCCAGATGGAGCATCCACCAGAGATTGAAGGATCGAGCATCTACATGGTGCCGTTTGTGAGGGTGTCCTGCCAGAGCGAGCCGGTGGAGTCTTCGTCGACCGAACTCAACTACAAGAGGAGAAAAGCAGTCGGCCCGACGACGCTTCCCCGCCATCGTCTCCCTCGCCGTTCACATCGTCTGACGGGGCGGCTGTCTGCCGCCGAGGAATAGGAGGGAGCTGCCCCCCCCCCAGCCCAATAGTCGGGTAGGTTGTGAATTGTCAGGAGGAGCTTAGGGTTGTCAGTATTTGGAGGTTGTGAATTGTGTTTTGTGTTGTGTATTTTGAGAGTACTTTTAGATATGAATGTCTTTTGAATTTCAGATTTGCAGTATTGAGCATATGAAGTATTTTATGAATTCTAGAGATCTATTTTTAGCACTTAAAAAATGTAGTTTAATAGGAGTATAAAAGTGCAGACAATGTGATTCTCAGAGAAGAAACTGCAAGTTTTAGTTTCAGATAAGAAACTACAAGTTCAGTTTCAGATAAGAAACTGCAACTTTCAGAGGCAGAGCATTTATATTAACACGACCTTTTCAAACAAGGTTAACATCATGTTGGAAGTTTTATTCATGGTCGAAAATGTAACTACCAGCCAGTTAACATCATGCTGATCAATATTCATGCATAGCACATCTTCATATGATGCACAGTCAAAATGCCCACACAATGTCGAGTGTGCGAAACACATAGAAAACGAGGGACGAAGTTTTGGCAAGTGTTGGACATGGTTTTGGGCTGCCCCGTCTAGGCTTTCATTTTTAACATGCACAGCCCACGACCTCGGATGGGAGGTCCATAGGCCTGTTGATACATGACGGCCCTAAGAAACCCATCCGAGGTTTTATTTTTGGCGACCCAATTTATGTATTTTTTTGAAGAAAACGCAGAGGTCTGTTCTATTTTTCTATATAAGAATAGGAACGCCAGCTCCAACTTATGTTTCCCTTCTAACTATATTATATATATTTAAATTATTTTATATGTTATTATATATTATTCTTATTGTCATAATATATTTAACAGATACTTACATATGTAAGAAAACAATATCCCACATCTTATTAACTTATAAAAATAATTTCTTAACAAATAAAATCCTGGATTGTTTTGGCACGAAAATCCTAGTGATTGTGTACAAAAGTTTGGTAAGATTTAAGGACGAATGTAATAATATCACTTATTATTTAAATATATTTATAACAAAATGCTTAGCCCCTTTTTATTTTTTGAAAACATTGCTGGCCCAACCCAACATTATAATTAGAATCAGCCCAGCAAAATCGTGTATTTCGAGAAAGTGCAAATGGCCTGTATATTTTTAGGAAATAAAATAAATGGGCCGCATGGACGCTACATTATTTGTTCACCCAGCCCAGCTAATGGCTGTAATTCAAAAAAAAAGATCAAATTGACTGTAAATTCTACCGTGCAAAAAAAGACTGTAAATTCTGAAAAAATGGGTTGAATACGTGCCACATTTTTGGAGGCTGAAATGTGGGCCAATAGGTCGAAGCCAACGCAAGTCGTTGTCAATTTAGTCAACAAATGATTCTGACATGTTAGACGTTGGATTTACATCCAACGACCGACATCCTTCTTCAATGTCTCGTCTTCTTCCTCTGGCTTCCTCCAGCACGCTTCGCGATGAATCGCTATTCCACCGTTGGCCAGGCCATCCCTCCACCCTCCACACCTCCTGTTCTTCTCCACCGACTGCCGAACCACACCGCACTAGAACCAGTTAACCCTCTGTCGGTGTACAAAAAAGAGGGGGTACACTTTTTGTACCCCTATGACTGTGCACGGGCAGTCTGAGCCATGGGCGCCGCCGCACCGAGCCCGGCAAGGGAGGTAGAACCAAGGTAAGGCCGAAGCCAAAGGGGAGCAGAACGACGCCAAGACCAAGACCACAAAGAGCAAGGGGGGCAAAGCGGCCCCGCCGGCAAGATCCTTGCCGGGAGGCGGTTTTAGCAAACCCGGCAAGACCCTTGCCGAGGCAGCCTTGCCCCACACCTACGGAGCGGGTCACCCTTGAGTCCACTGCCCCCATGGGGCAAGGATTCGGGAGGCATCCCTGTGGTGGTATGCAGATCTTTGTGAAGACATTCAAGATCAGATGTACACTTTAGAAGATGGCGGTCCTTGGCGGGATCCCAGCCAAGGAAAACCACAAGGCCCCCAACAAGAGCCTTGCCGGGGATGGCAACAGGCGCCGCGGCAAGACCCTTGTCGGGACCCCGGCAAGACCCTTGCCGAGGACACCCGCAGGACCACCATCGGACCCGCACCAGTCGCGCCTCCACCACCGTTCGCATGCAGCTGCCGACCCGACCAGCTGGGCAGGCACCTGCGTGGCGGCATGCAGATCCTCGTGGAGGCCTACCACTGCGCCACCTCAGCTGCCTGCCCGCCTACATGGCATCGCAGGCACCGCTGGCCAGAGCGCGTGTGGACGCAGGAGAGAGCGGCGACGGACGAGACGGGGCTCTCCCCCGCCCCCGATAAAGCAAGGACACCTAAGCAAAGCGCATTAAATGCGCCTTGTCATGTAATGCGAGGGATAACCTCGCATCACTTTACCCTTTCCACCTCCTGTGTGCCACTTTGGCAGCCCCTTTCCCTATAAAAGGAGGCCCCAGGCGACCAGGAAGAGGATTCGGCTTTTTGGAGCTCCTCACGCCCCATAGCTAGCTGAAGAACACCAACATATAATCCACCAAAGCAGGAGTAGGGTATTACGCACCTTCGCGGCCCGAACCTGGGTAAAGGAATCGTGTACTGCCTGCTTGATCCGCTCTTCTCACAACCCCCGCGCCCTGCAACCACAGAAAGGGATTCCCGTGATCCCATAGGTGTCGTTTCCCACCGACATCTTTGGCGCGCCAGGCAGGGGCTACGCAGTTGTGAGAATCGGCTTGAGCGGTCAGTTCGATGCTCCTTCGTCTTCGCGATCTTCGAAGAAGAAAAAGGGCCAGGAGATCGACGCTCGAGCGATCGCAGAAAAAAAGCTAAGTTGCACTGAACTCTTACCTACAATCTACTCTTTATTTTGAGGTTATCTCCCCCGGAGATGTTCGCTTTGTATGAAAAGAACCTGCACGCCGGGGGGCTCTACCACGATTGGCAACGCCCTCGCCCTGTTTCGAGTCCGCTCAACAGCTCGAGCGGCTGCGTCGAGAGTGGCAGGGTAGCCTCCCGTAATCGGCAACGTCCTCGATTCTGACTCGAGTCAAGCTCGATAGTTCGAGTGACCGCGTTCGGAACGGGAAGGTGGCTCACCCGGTCGCACGCGTACCCGGCAGGCCATGGGGATCCTTCCCCAAGACGCCGCTTGGGGCTTTCGCACCGGCAAGCCTTCCCGATCGGCGTAGGGCACACATACAAAGAGGAATTGAACGGGGAAATAACATGCATGATATTAAAAAGTACTTCAGAGTTATATTACATCACACCATTGCTGCGGTTCTAACTAAAGATAAAATCTATCTTGGTCAAGGGCCCGCAGCGGCGAAGAAGAACGGGACGCCTAGTCCCGGCGCTGGCCTTCCACCCTCTTGATTTCGCTGATGCAGTCGGTGATGGGCTTGATGCGCTCCTTGAGCACCGCGGGATCAGCATCCTCCGGCAAGCTCTTCATCGCAACCGCGAAGTCAAGATCAGGATTCCAGTATGCCACCTTGGTGAGGACCTTGGTCACGACCCTCCGGCAAAGACGCCGGGCCTCCTCGGCCAGCGTGGCCATCCTGTTGGAGTGGAGATAGGCCAAGGCCCCGAGGACGCCCTCGTAGAACTAGGTCAGCTTGGCGTTGACGGTCCCGCTGCGCTCAGGAGCGTACCTCACATTTGGCAACCCCATGGTGGCCAATTGCGAGGTAACCCTGCCGGCGACGACCTCCAGATGGCTGATCCACCTGTTCTCACCCGCCACATACTCTTGGTGGGAGGCGGCCTCGGCTGCCCGCTGCTGCTTCTCCTCCTCCAGGCTTTTGGTCAAGGCCTCCTCCCGAGCTTTGCTCTCTGGCAACAGCTTCTCGAGATCCTCCAGCTTTAGCTTGAGGTCTCTGATGGAGTCTCGCGCCTCGGAGAGCTCACCCATCCTGTTGATGACCGTTCCCTGCGCCTCCACCATGGCGCGGTTGAGCGTGTCCGCCTTGCCGGACAGCTGGAGGGCCTGCTCCTTCAGCTGGTCCCGCTCTGCCTCCAGCTCCTTCACCTTGCCGGCATGGGCCAGGGCTTGGGCATCGAGCGCCTCTCTGTGCCTCTGCCCCAGCTCCTGAGTCCGTCGCACGACAAGGGCCTCGAGCTCCTCGTCCTTGTCGCGGAGCGTAGCGGCAAGCTTCGCCTCGTGCGCGGAAAGGTCCTCTTCCTGGGAGTTCAGGGTGGCTTGATGCTGGTTCCGGATGGCCTCGGCCGCGGCGGCCAAGTTCGCCGCCTTCTCCATGGCCTTCTCGATGTCGTCCATCTTCAGGGCGAGCTCCACCTCGCGCTGGGCCAACTTCTCCTGGAAAGCCCTCTGCTCCTCGCGGGACTGGTGGAACCAAGCCTGCGTTTCAGCGACGGGCGCCTTGAAGTCCGCCTCCGCGTCGTCCACCGCTGCCGCCCTAGACTCAACTTTGTCCAGGCGGCCACGATAGAGCGCTTGGAGCTTCCGGAAGTTGGCCCCCATGGTGCGGAAGAGCTGCTCCTCTAGAGAACCGTCGCCGCCGGCGCCCGGCGCATCGACAATCTCGAACCCGGTGGCAGCAAGCACTTCGTAGTCAAAAACTTCCCCCTTGGCGGGCGCTCGGCTTGGCGCCCCTAGGAGGTGGACGAAGAGATCATCACCCACCTTCAGGTACCTGCCAGGGCCCGAGGCTGAGGAGGAGGGAGGCTGGTCGTCCATCACCTCTTCCTCGGCAGTGGCCTTGCCGGACCCCCCGGCAGGCCCACCACCGGCGCCCTCGGCAGAGGCCTGGTCGGCAGCCTTGGCGGCCCCCGCGCCGGCACCCTCGGCGGCGTCCTTGGTGGCCTCACCAGCGGCGGCTTCATCGGCGCTCTTGGCGGCCTCCTCGGCGGCCACCTTGTCGGCCTCAGCCGCGACCTCTTCAGCAATATCCCTGACAACGGATTCCACGTCCTCCGTGTCCATTGGGCGAGGGCCTGGGTGGCGATAGGAGCAATGAAGCCAAGATAAGCACAAGGAAAAAGAACAAAGGGCGAAGGGCAGGCGACTTACCAGTACCGGGCCGTGAGGCAGAGGTCCCCTCTCCGCCGGTCTTTGGCGTCGAGGCAGAGCCACCAGTGCCCAAGTTCCCCTCTTCCTCCATGGGTGTGGGCCCCGCGCCTGGTGCCCTTGCCGGGGACGCCCCCTGCGGCGGCGTAGTCGATGGGGGCGGCGTGTTGGGGGTAGCCCTCTGCGGCTCCTCCTGCTGCCGCTCCCCTCCTACAAACCGGCAAGGTCAGCATCGTGGCATCGGGCGCCTACCCCAAGTCGAGTAAGAAGGGGGTGATGAACTTACGCTGGGGGCTACGCCGGGGGCTGCTGTCCGGGCTGCTCAACACCACTAATGGTGTCGTTGAAGCCTCGGCCGGGGGCTGGCTGCTCGCCAAGGTCCTCGCCCTCTTCACCCTGTGGGCCAATGTCTCTGTATCCCTACAAAAGCAAAATGGATCAGGACAAGCGGCCCCATTCTGAGAAATGGAAACGACAATAAGGAACGGAGCACTTACTCATCATCCGCCTCCTCCTCATCCGCCGGCTTCCTTTTCCTCTCCGGGCTGAGGGGCTCAAGATCAAAGGGGAGCACCACGTCGTCATCCGAGTCGACGCCCGCCGGAGGGGGCGGGGGAGGCGGCGGGGTCTGTGCGCGCCCAGAAGAGGAAGAGGCTTCCGCCTTCTTCTTCCCAGTGGCCGTCGTCAGCTTCTTCATTGCCGAGGCCCTCGTGTGGCGCCCGGACCCTTCCAGGGTCAATTGAGGCCGCGGGCCCCTGCCGGGACGGACTGGCTCGCTGGAGCAAGCCCGCCGCAGGACTCGCCCTCCTCCCCTGGTTGGCGTCGAGCCCGCCGCCATGCCCACCTCTGACGACGATGATTCGTCGGCCGTGACCTCGACGAGCGGGGCCCCGGTGTCGGCGCTGCTGGCCCCCGTGGTGGCCGCCGCCCACAGGGAGAATTGCTCCTCCTCCGCGGCCGCGGCGCCCTCGTCTTCCACGCGCCCCGGCGCTGCTGGCCTCCAGGGCGAGTTGTGCCTCCTTCGCCCTGGTGGCGATGTAGTCCACCTCCACCTGGGTGGTGTCCATGACGAGCCACCGCTCGGCGTCAGCGTTGACGTACACCTCGGGCAATGTGTCGAAGAACTGCCGCATGTCTGCGGCCGCCGGCTCCCTCCAGCTCGGGACGGGGCCGTGCGCGTTGCAGTCCGGCATCATGGCGATGATCTCAGACTGGCGCAAATTGTTACACGGCGGAACAACTCCCGCGTGCAACTTGAAGAGCGGCCTCTTGACGGCCTGGCCAGTCTTTATGGCAACCCTCGCGGCCTTGCCGGTCAGCTCGACCATGCCGTCGCTATCCACGTCCAGCTGAAAGAGCCGCTCACAGAAGTGGGCATGCCCCATCACCGTGAAGTTGTGATCGAGGCCGGGGCGGAGCGGCATGATGTCAGCCGGGTTCATGAAGAGCCAAGCTGGCCTCCCCTTATTGTGCAGCGGGGCAATCTGACGGCGGATGAAATCCGCCCCAATCGTTTCCAGGGTGAGCCCCGCCCGGGTCAGCCGGAGGATTTTGGTGGTGGCGATGGTGAGCCTCTCGTCGGCGGCATCGACCTCGCCCCAATCTTTGCCACGGACGGGCGGCGTCAGGCGGACCTTGCAAAATTCCGGTGGGTCTTCGTCTTCGATCCAGCACCACCGGTCACGGCATTCATCCCACCTCTCCCTCATGGCTCCATCCGGGTACGCCCCCTTGGACCTTGGAATCCAGGCGACACAACCAGCAATGGCACCTCCAGTTTGGATTCGGGGGTAAAAATAATGACGGAAGAGCGCCGTGTTGGGCCACACTCCGACAAAGCCCTCGCAAAGATGCGCAAAGCAAGACATGCACGCCACCGCATTCGGAGTAAAATCCAGAAGGCGGAAGCCAAAGGTATGCATGATATCGCAGAAGAACTCGGAGAAAGGGTGGCATAACCCGCAAGAAAAGTAGTCGACGAAGAAGGGGTACCGATTTGGAGCAGGGTCGGCTCAGGCGGCAGGGATGACGCGCGTCGTCGGGTGCCCCGAGTTCTCTCCCCCCGTCTTCACTCCCCACAAGGGCCTGAAAGAAGCCCGGAGCTCGTGGACGTCGACCGACGAGGGGTAGAAGAAGGCGGACTTCGCCTTGTCCCCCAGCAACGTGCTCTCCGGCGGCTCCACGGTCACGAGGCCCTTAGCCACCCCCTTGCCCTTGGCGGATTTGGGCGCCATGGCGGCCAAAGAGCTTGGAGGGTTAAGGAAGAGGAGGAGGGCGGGGACGAGACGGCGACGACGGGCGGCGGCGAAAAGCTTGCAAGAGAAGGGAGAAAAGGAGTGACGGCTCTTAGATTGGAAAAGGCACGAAGGAAGAGGGAAAGTGAGCAGCGCGCCCACGGTTATTCCTTCTTATGGGGGAGAACGTGGGCCGCCTCCTTTCGCATTAACTGTGATGTGACGCATGCCCGCAGGAAGCAACCCCACGCATGCCGCCCATGTCATGCATGCCTCCCCATGACGCGCCACGCGCGGGAAGCGTGGGAGGCGCAGCGCGCGAAGAAACCTACCGCGGTAAAAACCGCCCTGCCTGCCCGCGCACCGTTCTTGGGCCTGGCCCAACAACGCGTTGCGCTCATGTGTGGCCCAGGCCCGGGGGCTCCTGTCGGTGTACAAAAAAGAGGGGGTACACTTTTTGTACCCCTGTGACTGTGCACGGGCAGTCTGAGCCACGGGCATCGCCGCACCGAGCCCGGCAAGGGAGGTGGAACCAAGGTAAGGCCGAAGCCAAAGAGGAGCAGAACGACGCCAAGACCAAGACCACAAAGAGCAAGGGGGCAAAGCGGGCCCCCCGGCAAGATCCTTGCCGGGAGGCGGTTTTAGCAAACCCGGCAAGACCCTTGCCGAGGCAGCCTCGCCCCACACCTACGGAGCGGGTCACCCTTGAGTCCACTGCCCCCATGGGGCAAGGATTCGGGAGGCATCCCCGTGGTGGTATGCAGATCTTTGTGAAGACATTCAAGATCAGATGTACACTTTAGAAGATGACGGTCCTTGGCGGGATCCCAGCCAAGGAAAACCACAAGGCCCCCGGCAAGAGCCTTGCCGGGGATGGCAACAGGCGCCGCGGCAAGACCCTTGTTGGGACCCCGGCAAGACCCTTGCCGAGGACACCCGCGGGGCCACCATCGGACCCACACCAGTCGCGCCTCCACCACCGTTCGCATGCAGCTGCCAACCCGACCAGCTGGGCAGGCACCTGCGTGGCGGCATGCGGATCCCCGTGGAGGCCTACCACTACGCCACCTCAGCTGCCTGCCCGCCTACATGGCATCGCAGGCACCGCTGGCCAGGGCGCATGTGGACGCAGGAGAGAGCGGCGACGGACGAGACGGGGCTCTCCCCCGCCCCCGATAAAGCAAGGACACCTAAGCAAAGCGCATTAAATGCGCCTTGTCATGTAATGCGAGGGATAAACTCGCATCACTGTACCCTTTTCACCTCCTGTGTGCCACTGTGGCAGCCCCTTTCCTTATAAAAGGAGGCCCCAGGTGACTAGGAAGAGGATTCGGCTTTTTGGAGCTCCTCACGCCCCATAGCTAGCTCAAGAACACCAACATATAATCCACCAAAGCAGGAGTAGGGTATTACGCACCTTCGCGGCCCGAACCTGGGTAAAGGAATCGTGTACTGCCTGCTTGATCCACTCTTCTCACGACACCCGCGCCCTGCAACCACAGAAAGGGATTCCCATGATCCCATAGGTGTCGTTTCCCACCGACACCCTCGTACACCTCTCCGTCTGCCACTCTACTCCCGCGTCTTCTCATCTCCTGCTTGTTGCTGTTCGGGGCCTCGCCGTCGTCCACCACCTTGGATGCGCTCGGCGCAGCGTGGTCAATGTGGTCAACAAACGACACCATCGGAAGTAGACTATGCATGGAGAGGCTGACAGCTGGGTCCATGGCCACATACAAGGAAATGCCTCCTTATTACGCGCAAAATAATGATTCCTCCACCTGACATCCGAGACCCACCGGAAGGGCCTCTGCATTTCGCGAAAATAATGTGCTCCCCGCTGACATGTCGGACCCACCAGCTATCTTCACATGCAAGGAAGTGCCTCCTTATTACGCAGAAAAAAATGAATATTCCCCCTGTCAGCTGGAATGCAGCATAGTGGGAGGCTGACTTGTGGGCCTACCAAGTTGACGGGGACGGAGGTCTTTGTCACCTTAGTCAATATGAACGATTCTAGTTCCTGTTACCATACGATGTTCATCGAACGGCCGTAGTGCTTCTTCAACCTCTAGTCTTCTTGCTCCAGCCGCCCAAACCAACGCCGATCGTGCCACGTGCTCCTGCCTCCCGTAGCCGGCTATGATGCCCCGGAGGCCTCACCGCCCCCTACTACTCCCACCGCTGGTCAGGCCATCCCTCTACTCACCCACACCCCCTGTTATTCTGTGGCGACAGCAGCCTCACACCGCAGCCGAACCAGTGAACCCTCGTACTCCTCTTTGCGTGGGCATCCACTAATGCGTCTTCCCCGGCTCCGAGTCGTCCCCTTCCTAGTCCTCGCCGTTGTCCACCGCTGTGGTGCTCTTGGCGCGGCATGGTCAACGTGGTCAAGGAACGACTTCCACCGGACGTGGACTGTACGTGGAGAGGCTGACAGCTGGGTCCACGGCTGCGGCAAGGAAGTGCCTCCTTATTACACGCAAAGTAATGATTCCTCTACCTGACAGCGGGGACCCACCGGATGGGCCATCGTATTTCGCGAAAAAACGTTTCCCCCTGACTGCTGGGACCCACCAGCTACATCTTCGCATGCAAGGAAGTGCGTCCGGGCAAAAAAAAACGATTCGCCCCTGACTACTGGGACCCACAAGCTACATCTTCGCACGCAAGGAAGTGCCTAATAGTCAGGACCCACCTGGTCGAAGCGTACGTAGCGTTGTCATTCTGGTCGCAAACGTGTACGTACATATATACTGGTGGATGTAGAGGCGCGCACGTGTCGTAGTAGAGGCGAGTACGTGTCGTAGTAGAGGCGCGCACGTAGCATGTACACGTACGTACAGCGGCCAGGGTGCAAGAAAGAAAATACGACCATGTATGTGTACATACGGGCGGGGTCTCGAACGCCTACTCGTGCATACGTACGGCCAGGGCTCGTGTACATGGCTGGGTCGGAACGGAGAAACAACGTCGTCGTCGTGTTCATGGGGAGGCAACAGAATGTGTCGTGTTCATGGGGAGGCAACGGAATGCGTCGTGTTCATGGGGAGGCAACAGAATGCGTCATGTTCATCGGAAGGCTATGGAACGCGTGGGAGCCAACCGGCTGGGTCGGAACGGAATGCATGGTCGTGTTCATCGGGAGGGCTTGGACGGAACACGCGATGGAAACGAGGCCTGGCGTACCACAGAGCAGAGGAAACGGACCTCCTACGGTCGAAACGGGGGTCCTGTTGATCGGGAGGGGTGTGGCGTACCGCAAAACGGGACTCCACGAGATACTATTCATCTCCACCGTCGACCCCCTCCAGCCTCCACGGGCTATCGTCGACCTCCTCCAGCCTCCACGAGCTCCTGTTCATCCAGCCTCCACCGCACGCTACTCCACCGCTACTGTTCAACCACCCCTCCACGGGCACCCCTCCACCATCTACTGTTCATCCAGTCCTCCACACCACGGGGTCCTGTTCAACCACCCCTCCACCATCTACTGTTCATCCAGCCCTCCACACCACGGGGTCCTGTTCATCTAGAGGCAACGCCACCACTCACTGTTCATCAACCCCCCCCCCCCCCCACAACGCTCACTGTTCATCCAATCGATCGGCTTTAGTTAGCAGCAGTAGCGAAGGAATCGCTTGATCGGGTTCAGTAAACAACCATCGATCGATCGCTCGGGTTCAGTAACGCGTAGCCTGCAGTGCAATCGCTCGGGTTCAGTTAGAGCCCAATGCCTCACTCGGGTTCAGTTAGAGCCAACGCCTCGCACACACACGCGCACGTGTACGAGAGAAACACGCATCGCTCGGCCCCCGACCTCCCATCGTAACCGGGAACTCCCCGAAATTTTCCTCCCCCTCGCTTCTACCACGGTTTTTTCCGTCATGGACGGCCCAAAGAATGTCATACAGCTGCGTCTCCGCCCCGCCCAGGACAAAAAGCCCATTTTCTGTCATGATTTTTTGTCATAGAAGTAGGATCCCACCACATCTATGATGATACCGGGTTTTGTCACAATCATCGTCATAGAAGTGTCATATGTATGACAGAAAAAAATTTCATTCGGCCCAAAATGTCACGGATGTGTTTTTTTTGTAGTGTTGAGGGCGGCCTCGTCGGCGGCGGCCATATCGTCGTGCTCGTTCTTGACGGCGACGAACCCCGGCTCCGTCTTGGGCTTGACGAGGCAGGAGGAGGAGGAGCCACGGCCGCCCTTGTTGATCATGAGGGCGCTGCCGCGAGTGCGCCACCCGAGCGGTGTCTCCACGGGCTCGGCCTTAACGATGGTGAGCACCGGCGAACCGGAGGAGGGGGAGGAGGTGGAGGAGAGGGAGGAATAGGAGGACGATCCCACCATGCGCCTCGGCAGCCAAATGCCGCTGCTCTGACGAGGGACAGGCGCCGGGGCCACCGGGTACTAGAGCGGCGTCTCGTTGCCGCCCTCGAGGCACGTGAGGACGTTATGCAGCGTCCGCCCAGGGACGCCCCACCACAGGCGGCGGCCGTCCGTGTTGTGGCGCCCCCTCACCGACGCATTGTCGGTGGAGGCGAGCTGCTCCTCATGGCAGCGTTGGATGTACGCCACCCAGCTTGCATGGTTGTTGGCGGCGTACTCCGGGCGGCTGCGCACCTCCTCCGGCAGGGAGGCTCGGACACGCTCGATCTCGTTGCGTAAGTGGGCGGGGTGCTCGGGGTCGGGCCGCGGGGGGGATTGGGACTCCTCCAGCGTTGAGCCTCCACCTCCCCGGCGCGCACATATTTGGCGACGCCGGGTAGTTGGCCTCGTGGAGGAGATGCGCCTCCCACTCGTGCAGAGTGCGGTGGCCTAAGGTGTTGGCTGCCACTGCATCGCCGGGGATCCGTTCACCCATCGGAGGCTGGTGGCGGGGGGGGGGGAGACCGAATGGGGCGACGGCGATGAGAGAAAGAGAGACTGCGGGGCGAGGAGATTGCGTCCACTGATGAGAAGGGGTGGCTTTACAGCCGCGGGGGGGGGGGGGGGGGGGAGGGGGCGGCAGCAGACGTGTGTGTACGCGTGGCGGGAGGGAGATGGCGAGTCGCCGGGCTATTTACTGTGCTGCCCGTGGGGAATCAGCGGAAGGCTGACTAGCGGCAGCCTTGTCATTGATTCGATTCACCGCGGGAAAACGAGGCGATGAGAACGACGAGGCACTGTGTGCCGCTGACTTGGCGGTCCCATCGGGCTTTCGCGCCAAAAATGCTTCCCCCAGCACGCCGGGTTCGACCTAGGTGCGCTAGCGCCAATTTCAGATCGAACCGGCGAAAATTGGGCTTCTGGGGGCGTGAATGGGCCTTTTTTTTAGCGCCACCGCTAAAAAAGGGCCTCGGGGGGGGGGGCCTGTTGGGGGTGCGACTGGAGTTGCTCTTAACTTATGGCAGTTCACTACTTGCAAAACACGTGCACGTCACATAGAAGTTCACATGTTCATACAACATCTTGAGGAGGAGGAGGGGCATCATTTCCATCGGGTTTAGATTCCGGAGGAGGAGGAGGTGCATCATTTCCACTGCTTCGAGATTGCATAAGGATCTATAAGAGTAGAGTCACGTGAGGGTGGTTCGTCTCTATATAAAGAATGTTCTACTCTAGTTTAGAGAATGTTCTACCAGTAGTTGATTCTCAAGCAGCTTCAACCTTTCGTTCATGTCTGCTCGTTCGTTATTTCTGATCTCTTGCTCAGCCAACCACATTTGCTCCTCTTCAGCAGCCCGCTGGTCCATTATATTATGTAATATGGCATTAGGCTCATATAGGTTGGAACGGTGCTATTTTGAGGCATGGACATAAATGAAAGTTACGATGCTAACCTTGAGACGCGTTATCTTACATGACGTGACAGTTGGGAGACTCCGTATGAACGGAGTTGAGCTGGTGCTCGACGCGTGTATCTCGTGCAACTTGCGATGCGAGGAGGTGGCGGTCGTCCCGTTGCAAAGGAGGTGGCGTCCATGGCCCTTCCCCTGTCCAGCAAAGATGAGAAGCTCAGGATCAAGCGGCTTGGACGTAGGTTCGACGTCCTGCCCATGCACCTCCTGGAAGACCTCTTTGAAGGTCCCGTACTTCTCCTGCGCTGACAAGCTACAGAACTCGGCGCCATCCTTGCCCTTGTGGCCTTCTTTCCAGGGCTCCAGGATGTGGACCGGGCGACCAAGCATTGCCTCCTACAAAGTTAATCATCAAGGTTAATGAACCAAGGTGCACCGTGTGAAAAAGTTAACATCTTAATGCACATACCATGTATTGCTTGAGAGATGTTAGGTTCCGGCTCCCCTGCGCACGAGCTGGCTGGCATTTTGGCGCGATCGTTTCCCTTCTCCACATCCTTCGCCTGCCATGCGAGGTCACACCACATGTCAACCAGGGCCTCCCAACAATCGTCCTTCATCCAGGGTTCCCTAACCTAGTTAGACAAAATCGAATCATTGAGGAACAAGAGGCGGATGACTCAAAGTACTAGCAACCGATGTAGTCACTTACCACCGACAAGTATTCTTCTCGCTCCAAGTTGGTCCGGCAAGCCGTCTGATACGTCTCCAACGTATCTATACTTTTTGATTGCTCCATGCTATATTACCTACTATTTTGGACATTATTGGGCTTTATTATTCACTTTTATATTATTTTTTGGACTAACCTATTAACCGGAGGGCCAACCCAGAATTGTTGTTTTTTGCCTATTTCAGAGTTCCGCAGAAAAGGAATATCAAACGGAGTCCAAACGGAATGAAACCTTCGGGAACATGATTTTTAGGAAGATTATGATCCGGGAGACTTGGACCCTATGTCAAGAAACAAAGAAGGAGGCCACGAGGTAGGGAGGCGCGCCCACCCCACCAGGGAGCGCCCTCCACCCTCGTGGCCCCCCTATTGCTCCACCGACGTACTCCTTCCTCCTATATATACCTACGTACCCCCAAACGATCAGATACGGAGCCAAAAACGTAATTCCACCGCCTCAACCTTCTGTACCCACGAGATCCCATCTTGGGGCCTGTTCCGGAGCTCCGTCGGAGGGGGCATCCATCACGGAGGGCTTCTACATCAACACCATAGCCTCTCGATGAAGTGTGAGTAGTTTACCTCAAACCTTCGGGTCCATAGTTATTAGCTAGATGGCTTCTTCTCTCTTTTTGGATCTCAAAACAATGTTCTCCCCCTCTCTCATGGAGATCTATTTGATGTAATCTTCTTTTTGCAGTGTGTTTGTTGAGACCGATGAATTGTGGGTTTATGATCAAGATTATCTATGAACAATATTTAAATCTTCTCTGAATTCTTTTTTGTATGATTGGTTATCTTTGCAAGTCTCTTCGAATTATCAGTTTGGTTTGGCCTACTAGATTGATCTTTCTTGCAATGGGGGATGTGCTTAGTTTTGAGTTCAATCTTGCGGTGTCCTTTCCCAGTGACAGTAGGGGCAGTAAGACACGTATTGTGTTGTTGCCATCGAGGATAACAAGATGGGGTTTTTATCATATTGCATGAATTTATCCCTCTACATCATGTCATCTTTCTTAAGGCATTACTCTGTTTTCATGAACTTAATACTCTAGATGCATGCTGGATAGCGGTCGATGAATGGAGTAATAGTAGTAGATGCAGGCAGGAGTCGGTCTACTTGTCTCGGACGTGATGCCTATATACATGATCATACCTATATTCTCATAACTATGCTCAATTCTGTCAATTGCTCAACAGTAACTCGTTCACCCACCGTAGAATACTTATGCTCTTGAGAGAAGCCACTCGTGAAACCTATGGCCCCCGGGTCTTTCTTCATCATATTAATCTTCCAACACTTAGTTATTTCTTTTGATTTTTTACTTTGCTTTTATTTTACTTTGCATCTTTATCATAAAAATACCAAAAATATTATCCTATCATATGTATTAGCTCTCTGTCGGTGTCAAAACCGGCGGATCTCAGGTAGGGGGTCCCGGACTATGCTCAAGGTCGGATGGTAACAGGAGACAAGGGACACTTTATTTTACCCAGGTTCGGGCCCTCTCGATGGAGGTAAAACCCTACTCCTGCTAGATTAATATTGATGATATGGGTAGTACAAGAGTGGATCTACCGCGAGATCAAGGAGGCTAAACCCTAGAAGCTAGCCTATTGTATGATTGTGTATGATGATGGTTGTCCTACGGACTACAACCCTCCGGTTTATATAGACACCGGATAGGGTTAGGGTTACACAGAGTCGGTTACAATGGTAGGAGATCTCGAATATCCGCACACCTAGCTTGCCTTCCACGCCAAGAAAAGATCCTTCCGGACACGGGACAGAGTCTTCAACTTTGTATCTTCATAGTCCTGGAGTCCGGATGAAGGTATAGTTCGGCTATCCGAACACCCCCTAATCCAGGACTCCCTCAGTAGCCCCCGAACCAGGCTTCAATGACAACGAGTCCGACACGCAAATCGTCTTCGGCATTGCAAGGCGGGTTCCTCCTCCGAATCCTGTGTACCTATACGAATAATGTCCGCTTTTTGTAATGTAGCACTCCTCGGCTTCAGTGCCCAATAATGGCCGTCTTCCACGTGCTGAACGAATGCGAAGAGCTTGGGGTGCTTTTTACATCCACACCTTTAGTCATATAAATGAGCCGCCTATTTAACGGGATGGGGATCTGGATCCAAACCACATCCTCTCCTTTCCGCGAGTTATCATCAGAGCGTCTCCGGCAAAGGTCCATTCCAACATGGCCAGCCATCGCAGCTCCTGCCCTCGCCCCTCCAGTCCTAAACCTGGAGACTGGGAGAGATGCACCATCCCACACAGCGAGTTAGTGTCGCTCCAAGCCAAGGGATTTCTCCCTCAAGCCTATATGGTCTCGTTCCGAGCCGGACTCGCCACTTATCAAGGCGGAAAACAAGCGAAGAACTCTCCTAGTCCCTCCAAAGGGGAGTGGGTGTGCCTGGTCCCTTATCTAGTAAGGGGACTGGGATTTCCAATTCATCCCTTTCTCCGCGGGCTTTTGGAGTTCTATGGCCTCCAGCTGCACCACCTTACGCCCGGTTCCGTGTTACACATCGCGGGCTTCATAGCTCTTTGCGAGCTATTTTTAGGCGTCGAGGCTCATTTTGCACTGTGGAAGAAGATATTCTTCCTGGTGCCCCGTTCGCAAAAGGGGTCTATATATCAAGTGGGCGGAGCCAAAGTATGGCGTATCGCCGGGACCGGATACCCGTCCGGAACCCCGAAGAAGGCGTCCGAGGACTGGACTTCAGAATGGTTCTACATAGACGACGTCCCCCTGCGGGACCCTGTCCGGGCCGGTCTCCCTGAGTTCAACAACGCCCCCCTGAAGAAACGCCTGAGCTGGCGCCCTCGGAGCTCTCAGAGAGAGAATGACAGAGACGTTCTTTACTTAATGGGCTGGATTAAGCTACTGGCTCATTCCGGACTGACCATGATTAAAGTCATGGCCATATGCATTATGCGAGGGGTGCAGCCGCTCCAATACAGAAGCCACCCCATGTGGGATTTTAACGGACGTAAGGGGCCGGACTCGCCTTCCCCTCTAATGAAGATCTTATCCTCTTTGTACAAGGGAGAAGAAGAGGAATTCCTCCGCGTCGATCCGCAGGGCGGATTTTCCATGTATAGTCCTCCGAATTGGGTAAGTGGACAGTCGTACTTCTGTTGTTCATTTTACATTCCCATGATTAAATAGACAGTCTAACGACTTTAATGCAGGACCTGCCTCAGGAGGTAAAAAACATAAACAGCCGTCCTCCATAGCCGAAGGACCCAGACCGGTCCCTCGATCCAGACTCCGAAGAAGGTCCGGACTTAACGGTGGACTTCATTGACGAAGTGTTTCATCAGCTAAGCAAGGATGATACCTTGGTAGCTATTATAGCTGATTACCCAGGATTAATCCCGGCCTCCCAGGTGACAAATACCGAAGCTTTACCCCCTTAAGAGGGGTTCCATTTTCATGGGCTTGGTTGTTCTGACAACAATCATGCTTTGTAGGGGAGATTCCCGAGGGGGGAAGCCGACCCCGCTGCAGCTAGCCGACGGAGGGCCGCCGGGCCCCGTGGGGCAAAAAGGAACGTAGTCCGGTCTGAGGTGCCAAAGCAAAGGTATGGCGTACCCTCCTGGTGTTTTACTCCTCCAGGGTATATTAACATTCGTGCTATCTTTAGGACGAAGAGACCTCGCCGGACTATATCCGGAGAGGTCGCCAATCGGGCCTCCACCAGCCAGACTCCAACGCCCGTCCCGGAGGCGGAGGTCGGCACAAGGCACGCACCGGACGCTCCTCCATCAGAGGATGCGGACAGGCTATCTGCCACCAATTCCGAGGTGGAGAGTGCCATGAACCACAGGCGTCGCCGGACAGTTCTTCGCGACGCTTGTTTCCCCCAGGAGGCTTTAAATGCCTTTAATTCAGGAGACGCGTACCTCCGTGCCGCTCAAAATGGTTTAGCCAGAGCCACAGAGCAGTATGCAAAAGACATACGGGTAAGAAAATTTTGGTAAATATAGATATGCCAGTAGCCCCCGAGACTTGAAGAAGTGGAAATAACTGATTCGAGAATCATATATCATGCAGTTTCTTACCGAGAAGAATACCGCGTTGTCCCAGGACCTGGAAAGGTGCAGGGCCCAACTAGAGGCCGCACGAACGGCAGCAGTAGGGTCTAAAGAGACCCCTGCAGGTAAACAATACTCTAGAATATTTAGTATTGTAAGGATTTAAGTGCCAATCTGACAAATTGTATTGTAGATGGCGCCGGACTCGATCCGGACAGGCAACAACTTCTACACCGGTTAGAGTCTGGTGAAAGCGTGCTAACAAAGGTGAGGCGGGAGAAGAATGATCTCCAGGATGCCAACACCAGGCTGGAAGTTGAACTAAAAGATGTTCGTGGCCAGCTGTCGGACTCCAATAAGGAGAATCAACGACTTCGACGCGGCATTTTTAGTAAGTGCTTAAGCAAACTCTTGAAAAAGGAGTTCGGCGAGGAAGACGGCTAACAGAATTATGTCTGTAGGTATGCTGACAGGTCGTCCTGCAGAGGAGATGCCCAGTTCAACGGGCAATCTTCTTCCCGAACTCTTGCAACTGCACGAGCGAGTTCGGCAGGCGATGCGAGGTTTTGCCCAAACCTTGTGGCCTGCCCACTCCATACCCGAGGTCCTTGGAGAACTTGCAGAGAAGTTGAAGGGAGCTCGGCGGCGCTTCCATTTGTGGAAGATATCGGCCTGCCGGCAGGGCACTAGGGAGGCTTGGGCCATGGTGAAGACCCGCTTTACGAAGTCTAACCCCAATCACATGGCCGAGGTTGGACCGGTGGGGCCTGACGGGAAGGAGATCCCTATGAGCTTAGTGTATGGCCAGGTAAAATTGGCCGCAAAGTATTCCCAGCAGGACTGTAAATTAGACATCCTGTTAGATGGTATAGAAGAGGAATACAATCAGTCCTGATGACTATGTAATTTATAATTGACATGTATAATGCCTTCTAGCCGGATTGTAGATCGTTTGTCGTTGCCGACCTTTTCGCTTCGACCTCGGGTCCTGACGGTCCATAGTGTGTCCGAATACCATAACGGTTATATAAGAACCGAGGTATGCGTGGAGACCAGGCGTAGGGGTCATTAGTGCTTTATCAGACAAGTGCCCAACTAGTTATGTTATATTACATGGTTAGTAAGAAACATCTTCCAGAAAGAATAGTTCCGTTAAGGGTTCCTTTCGCTGGGGTGGCGTGCCCTGAAGTGCACGTCCGGACTGCAAGTGCAGGAAAACATCTGGGGGCATGTATAAGTAAAAAAAGGTTCATCTTTAGTTCACTGACCGAATATTCCCTTAAGAACGTTAGCTTTCGGCTTCACCCAGTCTGAGGTACACATCCGGCTTATCCGGCAGTAACAATCGCAGAGGTGCTCCCTTTACCTCCTAGCCGAACAATCGGGAATGTAGGGGTAAGCACAGGAGCCAGGCAACCCAGCTTGGGAAACACTTAAGTCATATCGATGCATATAATGGTGAAGAAAAGGTGCATGCGGAAGTCTGACGCATGCATTGGGCGTGAAACCCATATAAACAAGCTTCTGTTAGAGAAGCCCCCAGTTTTAAGGAGCGCGAGTGGCGCATCACATGATGAGCCTTTAAGGGCTATAAAAGGAAAGAGTGGAGGGAGACAAAGACAGAAAAATATATATATAAGTGGACAGAAGAAGGAGACAAACCCCGAGTCTGACACTAGGCATAGAATCTTCGGAGACATGCGGCGTTCCATGGGTTCGGCTCGAGTCGGTTATCCGACGCATCTCGCAGGCGGTACGCTCCACCAGTCAGGACTTGGTCAATTATGAAGGGACCTTCCCATTTGGGCTTGAGTTTGTCCTTTTTCTTATCCGACAGGCGTAGGACTAGTTCGCCAATGTTGTAATTTTTGGCTCGTACTTCTCTGCTTTGATATCTTCGAGCCTGCTGTTGATAAAATGCGGAACGGGCTTTAGACACGTCGTGCTCCTCCTCTAAGGCGTCCAGGTTGTCCTGCCAATCAAGCTCGGCTTCTCTTTCTTCGTACATGCACACTCGAGGTGAGTCATGAATTATATCGCAGGGCAGAACTGCCTCTGCGCCGTATACCATAAAGAATGGTGTGAATTCGGTGGTACGATTCGGCGTGGATCGCAGCCCCCAGAGTACGGAGTCGAGCTCCTCTACACAGTGCGTATTGGATTCCTTTAGGGACCACACTAGTATGGGTTTGATACCGCTCATGATGAGACCATTTGGACGTTCGACCTGACCGTTAGTTTGTGGGTGATAGACAGAAGCAAAATCGAGCTTAATGCCCATGTTTTTGCACCACAGCTTTAATTCGTCAGAGGCGAAGTTTGTGCCGTTATCGGTGATAATGCTGTGGGGGACACCGTAACGGTGTACGACCCCGGATATGAAGTCTATCACGGGTCCGGATTCGGCCGTCTTAACAGGCTTGGCTTCTATCCATTCGGTGAATTTATCCACCATGACCAATAGGTATTTTTTCTTGTGGGTTCCACCCTTAAGGGGTCCAACCATATCAAGCCCCCAGACCGCAAAAGGCCAAGTGATGGGGATGGTTCGGAGGGCGTTCGGCGGCATATGGCTTTGATTTGCAAAGAGCTGGCAACCGACGCATCGTTTGACTAAGTCATGAGCGTCTGCTCGGGCCGTCGGCCAATAAAAGCCCGTACGGAAAGCCTTGCTTACAAGGGACCGAGCTGCAGCATGGTGGCCGCCGAGTCCGGCATGAATTTCAGCCAACAGACTCCGCCCTTACTCCTCGGAGATACATCTTTGAAGGACTCATGTAGTGCTTTTCTTATATAGCTCTCCCTCATGGATTTTATAGGATTTAGATCGCCGCACTATGCAGCGTGCCTCATTTTGGTCCTCTGGGAGTTCCTGCCTAGTAAGGTAGGCTAGGAATGGTTCTGTCCATGGGGCGATGACCGCCATTATTACGTGGGCTGAAGGTGTGATTTCGGTGGCAGGGCCTCCGATTATGTCGGATTGTTCGGCATCGGGTTGTGCGGTTATGTCCGGACTGTTGTCCGAGGGCTCCCCCTCCCATGCTACAGATGGCTTGAATAATCTTTCCAAGAAGATGTTGGGGGGGACCGCATCTTGTTTTGCTCCGATGCGTGCCAGGACTTCTGCTGCCTGATTGTTTTCTCGGGCTATATGGTGAAACTCCAGTCCCTCGAACCGAACTGACATTTTTAGAACGGCATTGCGATAAGATGCCATTTTTGGGTCTTTGGTGTCGAAGTCGCCATTTATTTGGGATAACGTGAGGTTTGAGTCCCCGCGTACTTCCAGGCGTTGAATGCCCATGGATACTGCCATCCGGAGACCATGTAGAAGGGCCTCGTATTCGGCTGCATTGTTGGAGTCCGTGTACATAATTTGGAGTACATATTGGACTGTGTCCCCTGTAGGGGACGTCAAAACGATGCCAGCCCCTAGTCCGGCCAACATTTTCGAGCCGTCGAAATGCATGATCCAGTTTGAATATGTGCCGTACTCTTTAGGGAGTACAGCCTCTGTCCATTCGGCGACGAAGTCGGCTAGGACTTGCGATTTAATGGCTCGCCGTGGTTTGTAGGTTATGTCGAACGGGAGGAGCTCTATGGCCCATTTTGCTATCCGGCCCGTTGCATCGCGGTTGTTGATAATATCGTTGAGTGGTACTTCCGAGGCTACTGTTATAGAACACTCTTGAAAGTAGTGTCGTAGCTTCCGGGATGCCATAAACACCGCGTACGCGATCTTTTGGTAATGCGGGTACCGTGATTTGCATGGTGTGAGGATAGTGGACACGTAGTAAACCGACCTTTGAAGGGGGAGTTTGTGTCCGTCCGTTGCCCGCTCGACGACGAGTACTGCGCTAACAACTTGATGGGTTGCGGCAATGTACAATAGCATGGGTTCGCCAGTGTTCGGCGCGGCCAGGACTGGGTTTGTTGCCAAGATGGCCTTTATTTCCTTGAGTCCGGCTGTGGCAGCGTCTGTCCACTCGAAGTGTTCGGTGCGCCTGAGGAGGCGGTAAAGGGGCAATGCCTTTTCTCCCAGGCGGGAGATAAAGCGGCTTAAAGCCGCCACGCATCTGGTGAGTTTCTGTATATGTTTGAGGTCTTTTGGGACATCCAATTGTGACAGAGCTCGGATTTTAGCTAGATTTGCTTCAATTCCTCTACCGGATACAATGAAGCCCAGGAGCTTTCCGGCTGGAACGCCGAAAACGCATTTTTCCGGATTGAGCTTAATGTCGTATTTTTGGAGGTTGTCGAATGTAAGCCTCAAGTCATCTACTAGAGATTCGACATGTCTTGATTTAATGACCACATCGTCTACATACGCCTCCACTGTTTTGCCGATCTGGTTTGCCAGACATGTTTGAATCATGCGCTGATATGTTGCGCCGGCGTTTTTAGCCCAAAGGGCATTGTGTTGAAGCAGAATGGGCCGTATGGTGTGATGAATGTTGTTGCGGCTTGGTCTGATTCTGCCATCTTGATTTGATGGTAACCGGAGTATGCGTCGAGGAAGCACAACGAATCGTGTCCTGCAGTGGCATCGATGATTTGATCTATTCGAGGGAGGGGGAAGGGATCCTTTGGGCAAGCCTTATTAAGGTCTTTGAAATCAACACACAGGCGCCAGGATTTGTCCTTCTTTGGTACCATCACCAGGTTTGCTAGCCAGTCCGGGTGTTTTATGTCTCTGATGAATCCGGCTTCCAATAACTTGGCTAGCTCCTCTCCCATAGCCTGTCTCTTTGGTTCGAAGAAACGCCGAAGAGCCTGTTCGACAGGTTTGAATCCTTTCTGGATGTTTAGTCTGTGTTCGGCCAAACTGCATGGGATTCCTGGCATGTCTGAGGGATGCCAAGCGAAAATGTCCCAGTTCTCTCGTAGGAACTCTCGCAGTGCGGCGTCTACATCAGGGTTCAGTCGTGCCCCGATGGAGGCTATTTTATTGGGGTCCGTTGGGTGGACCTGGAATTTGACTATTTCGTCCGCTGGTTTGAAGGACGTGGATTTGGATCTCTTATCGAGTATCACGTCATACCTATTTACCGTGGATCGCAGCGCAGTCAGTTCTTCGGCCGCTAAGGTTTCAGATAGTGCCTCGAGGGCCAGTGCGGCTGTCTTATTCTCGGCGCGGAGTGCTATGTCCGGATCACTAGTGAGGGAGATAATTCTGTTTGGCCCAGGCATTTTCAGCTTCATGTACCCGTAATGGGGTATGGCTTGAAAAATTGTGAAGGTCTCCCGTCCTAGTATAGCATGATATCTGCTTTTGAACGGGGCCACCTGGAACGTGATCTGTTCGGACCTGTAATTATCCGGCGTGCCGAATACCACATCTAGTGTGATCTTTCCGGTGCAGCGCGCTTCCTGACTGGGGATTATTCCTCTAAAGGTTGTGCTGCTTCGCTCAATGCGGTTCCAGTCTATTTCCATCTTTTGGAGGGTTTCCTCGTAAATGAGGTTCAATCCATTGCCTCCGTCCATGAGTACCTTTGTGAGGCGACAGCCGTCCACTATGGGACTGAGGACCAGTGCGGCTGGTGCCCTGGCTGCTCGAATTTTAGGCTCATCACTCGCGTCGAAGGTGATAGCAGTATTACTCCATGGGTTTATTGTTGCTACTTGATAGACTTCAGTGAGGCTGCAGAGTGTTCTTTTTCGCATGTTGTTTGATGCGAAAGTCTCAAAGACTATGAGAACTGAACTGAAATTCTCGGGCTGGTTTCCTTCGACCTCTGGAATTAGGAGGTCTTCGCCAATTTTGGCCACCTGCCGGAGTATCCAACATGCCCTGAGGCTGTGAGTTGGGGTGGTGTCCTCTGCACTGTGAATCTTGCAGGGTCCATCTAGCCACTTCTCCAGTACGGTTCTATGCCCCCTAGAGGGTTTTGATTTTTTAGCGTTTAATCCGGGCGTCTTACAGCGGTGCGCCCTCTTGATTCGGACGGGATTGCTATTCATGGCCGGATTATCCCAAAATTCAATTTCGGTTTTCCGAGCACTTTCCATGGCACAGTATTTTTGTACTATGGACGCCAAGTCTGCAAAGCGTGTAATATTACGACGACTTATGGAGTTGAGTATTCCCTTGTCCGTGCAGTTACTGCAAAAGATTGAAATTGCGTCTCCCTCGCGACAGTCCTTTATCCTGTTCATAACTAGGAGGAATCTGGCCCAGTAATGATGTACTGATTCTTCGGGCATTAGCCTGATTTGGGAAAGATCGCTTAAGATCGGGTGGGCGGGTTTCGTTGAATCTGAGACCTCGCCTAGTTTGTTGTTCGGAGGCCGAAGAACTTCCGGATTCTGAGATCCGGAGTCTTGGATGTTATCCGATTTGCCTGATTTTAAGCTCGGGTCTTGGATTGTATCCTCCCCTCCGTGGATATCCGGCATGGAGGGTTCGGGGATTCGGACGTAACTAGTCCTTAAGATAGACGAAGGGTCGCCACATTGTGTCTCCACCACAGCAACGTGGTGGGTGACCTGGGGAGAGTTAATTTCTCTTAGATCGGGTTTAATCCCAACCTGGTCGTAATTTATGGCGACACCCAGTGCGGCGATACGATCCAGGAGCTCGTTTACAGAGGAGAGATCCATCAGATCCAATTGCTCGGCGAGTTTTGAGCCGACGTGGAGGTTGCTTTAGATGACCCGGGAGGTCACCGTCGGCGCAACAGCCGAACAGGCGGTTGCGAGAAAACCACCTAGCCGGAGAGTTTGGCCGACAGCCAAAGCTCCTTTCTTAATGGCGCCGTCTTTAAAGAAGGGAAGAGGCATCCTTCCTGATCGCGACGGCACAGAGGAACTCTCAATGAAAGCACCAATGTCGGTGTCAAAACCGGCGGATCTCGGGTAGGGGGTCCCGGACTGTGCGTCAAGGTCGGATGGTAACAGGAGACAAGGGACACTTTATTTTACCCAGGTTCGGGCCCGCTCGATGGAGGTAAAACCCTACTCCTGCTAGATTAATATTGATGATATGGGTAGTACAAGAGTGGATCTACCGCGAGATCAAGGAGGCTAAACCCTAAAAGCTAGCCTATAGTATGATTGTGTATGATGATGGTTGTCCTATGGACTACAACCCTCCGGTTTATATAGACACCGGATAGGGTTAGGGTTACACAGAGTCGGTTACAATGGTAGGAGATCTCGAATATCCGCACACCTAGCTTGCCTTCCACGCCAAGAAAAGATCCTTCCGGACATGGGACAAAGTCTTCAACTTTGTATCTTCATAGTCCTGGAGTCCGGCTGAAGGTATAGTTCGGCTATCCTAACACCCCCTAATCCAGGACTCCCTCACTCTCACTCTCGTAAGTGACCGTGTAGGGATTGACAACCCCTTATCGCGTTGGTTGCGAGGATTTATTTGTTTTGTGTAGGTGTGAGGGACTCGCGCATAGCCTCCTACTGGATTGATACCTTGGTTCTGAAAAACTGAGGGAATACTTACGCTACTTTGCTGTATCACCCTTTTCTCTTCAAGGGAAAACCAACGCAGTGCTCAAGAGGTTGCAAGAAGGATTTCTGGCACCGTTGCCGGGGAGTCTACGCAAAAGTCAACATACCAAGTACCCATCACAAACCCTTATCTCCCGCATTACATTATTTGCCATTTGCCTCTCGTTTTCCTCTACCCACTTCACCCTTGCTGTTTCATTCGCCCTCGCTTTTCTGTTCACTTCTCTTCCGTTTGCTTGTCGTTATGGCTAGTCCTCTATCCTCTCCGTTGTCTCCCGAGAACGAAGTTCTAAATTTTAAACAAAGGGAGGGAGAAAATCTAAAGGACGCTTGGTATAGAATTTGCAATGCTCAAAATAGATCTACCAGGAAGCAATCTTCTTCCGTTCTCCTCCGCAATTTTTATGTAGGCGCTAATCCTTGGTATAGATATATTCTTGATACCATTACTGGAAGGAATTTCTTGGGTAGCCATACTTTTGATTCTTATAATGCCATGATAGATTTATTTGGCTCACCACCTCTTTTGGTTAATGGAACTATGTTAACTTTGGAGCATCTAATGCAAAGACTTGAAATTATTGAAAATAAAGTTTCTACCTTAAAGTTAATTAAAAATCTTGATAAAAAGATCCACAACCAAATTACTCAATACGGATCTAAGGTAGGAGTCACTTTGAAAAATATTAAGGGGAAGGAACCCATAGTTAATGAAAGAATAAACCAGGATTCCACGATTAAGAAACCTATGGGAAGAATTAATGATGTTCTTATTGTTGCAAATAAGAATTATGTACCCTTAGATTTTATCGTTCTTGATATAGATTGCAATCCTTCATGTCCTATTATTCTTGGTAGACCTTTCCTTAGAACGATTGGTGCAATTGTTGATATGAAGGAAGGGAATATTAGATTCCAATTTCCATTAAAGAAAGGCATGGAACACTTCCCTAGGAAGAAAATAAAATTACCATATGAATCTATTATGAGAGCCACTTATGGATTGCCTACCAAAGATGGCAATACCTAGATCTATCCTTGCTATTATGCCTAGCTAGGGGCGTTAAATGATAGCGCTTGTTGGGAGGCAACCCAATTTTATTTTTAGTTTTTTTGCTTTTTGCTTCTGTTTAGGAATAAATATTTGTTCTAGCCTCTGGTTAGATGTGTTTTATGTTTTAATTAGTGTTTGTGCCAAGTTAAACCTATAGGATCTTCTTGGATGATAGTTATTTGATCTTGCAGAAATTTCCAGAAACTTTCTGTTCACGAAAACAATTGTTAAAAATCACCAGAACGTGATAAAATACTGATTCCAATTTCTGCTAATCAATAAGCAAATTGTATAGGTCTTCCTATTTTGGTAGATGTTTTGGAGTTCCAGAAGTTTGCGTTAGTTACAGATTACTACAGACTGTTCTGTTTCTGACAGATTCTGTTTTTCGTGTGTTGTTTGCTTATTTTGATGAATCTATGGATAGTATAATAGTTTATAAACCATAGGGAAGTTGGAATAAAGTAGGTTTAACACCAATATAAATAAATAATGAGTTGATTACAGTACCTTGAAGTGGTCTTTTGTTTTCTCTCGCTAACGGAGCTCCCGAGATTTCTGTTGAGTTTTGTGTTGTGAAGTTTTCAAGTTTTGGGTGAAAGATTTGATGGATTATGGAACAAGGAGGGGCAAGAGCCGATGCTTGGGGATGCCCATGGCACCCCCAAGATAATCTAAGGACACCATAAAGCCAAAGCTTGGGGATGCCCCGGAAGGCAACCCCTCTTTCGTCTATTTCCATCGGTAACTTTACTTGGAGCTATATTTTTATTCACCACATGATATGTGTTTTGCTTGTAGCGTCTTGTATTATTTGAGTCTTCATTTGTTAATTTACCACAATCATCCTTTCTGTACACACCTTTTGAGAGAGTCACACATGATTCAGAAATTATTAGAATACTCTATGTGCTTCACTTATATCTTTTGAGTTATATAATTTTGCTCTAGTGCTTCACTTATATCTTTTAGAGCATGGTGGTGGACTTGTTTTATAGAAACTATTGATCTCTCATGCTTCACTTACATTATTTTGAGAGTCTTAAATAGCATGGTAATATGCTTAAATAATCCTAATATGCTTGGTATTCAAGATTTGTAAAAACTTTCTTATGAGTGTGTTGAATACTAAGAAAAGTTTGGTGCTTGATAATTGTTTTGAGATATAAAGATGGTGATATTAGAGTCATGATAGTTGAGTAGTTGTGAATTTGAGAAATACTTGTGTTAAAGTTTGTGATTCCCGTAGCATGCACGTATGATGAACCGTTATGTGATGAAGTCGGATCATGATTTATTTATTTATTGTCTTCCTTATGAGTGGCGGTCGAGGAGGAGCGATGGTCTTTTCCTACCAATATATCCCCCTAGGGGCATGCGCGTAATACTTTGCTTTGATAACTTGTAGATTTTTGCAATAAGTATATGAGTTCTCTATGACTATTGTTGAGTCCATGGATTATATGCACTTTCTTCCTTTCACCATTGCTAGCCTCTCTAATACCGCGCACTTTTCGCCGGTATCATACACCCACCATATACCTTCCTCAAAACAGCCACCATACCTACCTATCATGGCATTTCCATAGCCATTCCGAGATATATTGCCATGCAACTTTCCACCATTCCGTTATTATGACACGCTCCATCATTGTCATATTGCTTTGCATGATCATGTAGTTGACATCGTATTTATGGCAAAGCCACCGTTCATAATTCTTTCATACATGTCACTCTTGATTCATTGCATATCCCGGTACACCGCTGGAGGCACTCATATAGAGTCATATTTTGTTCTAAGTATCAAGTTGTAATTGTTGAGTTGTAAGAAAATAAAAGTGTGATGATCATCATTATTAGACCATTTTCCCAAGAGAGGAAAGGATGATGGAGACTATGATTCCCCCACAAGTCGGGATGAGACTCCGGACTAAATAAAAAAAGAGGCCAAAAAAAGAGAAAAGGCCCAAACAAAAAAAAGAAAAGAAATGAGAGAAAAAGAGAGAAGGGACAATGTTACTATCCTTTTACCACACTTGTGCTTCAAAATAGCAACATGATCTTCATGATAGAGAGTCTCTCGTTTTGTCACTTTCATATACTAGTGGGAATATTTCATTATAGAACTTGGCTTGTATATTCCAATGATGGGCTTCCTCAAAATGCCCTAGGTCTTCGTGAGCAAGCGAGTTGGATGCACACCCACTTAATTTCTTTTGTTGAGCTTTCATATACTTATAGCTCTAGTGCATCCATTGCATGGCAACCCCTACTCACTCACATTGATATCTATTGATGGGCGTCTCCATAGCCCGTTGATACGCCTAGTTGATGTGAGACTATCTTCTCCCTTTTTGTCTTCTCCACAACCACCATTCTATTCCACCTATAGTGCTATATCCATGGCTCACGCTCATGTATTGCGTGAAGATTGAAAAAGTTTGAGAACGTCAAAAGTATGAAACAATTGCTTGGCTTGTCATCGGGGTTGTGCATGATTTAAATACTTTGTGTGGTGAAGATAGAGCATAGGCAGACTATATGATTTTACAGGGATAACTTTCTTTGGCCATGTTATTTTGAGAAGACATGATTGCTTTGTTAGTATGCTTGAAGTATTATTTTTTTATGTCAATATTAAACTTTTGTCTTGAATATTTCGGATCTGAATATTCATACCACAATTAAGAAGAATTACATTGATATTATGCCAAGTAGAACTCCGCATCAAAAATTCTGTTTTTATCATTTACCTACTCGAGGACGAGCAGGAATTAAGCTTGGGGATGCTTGATACGTCTCCAATGTATCTATAATTTTTTATTGCTCCATGCTATATTATCTACTGTTTTGGACATTATTGGGCTTTATTATTCACATTTATATTATTTTAGGGACTAACCTATTAACCGGAGGCCCAGCCTAGAATTGCTGTTTTTTGCCTATTTCAGAGTTTCGCAGAAAAGGAATATCAAACGGAGTCCAAACGGAATGAAACCTTCGGGAACGTGATTTTTAGGAAGATTATGATCTGGGAGACTTGGACCCTACGTCAAGAAACAAAGGAGGAGGCCACGAGGTAGGGGGCGCGCCCTCCACCCTCGTGGGCCCCCTGTTGCTCCACCGACGTACTCCTTCCTCCTATATATACCTACGTACCCCAAACGATCAGATACGGAGCCAAAAACCCAATTCCACTGCCGCAACCTTCTGTAGCCACGAGATCCCATCTTGGGGCCTGTTCTAGAGCTCCGCCGGAGGGGGCATCCATCACGGAGGGCTTCTACATCAACACCATAGCTTCTTGATGAAGTGTGAGTAGTTTACCTCAGACCTTCGCGTCCATAGTTATTAGCTAGATGGCTTCTTCTCTCTTTTTGGATCTCAGTACAATGTTCTCCCCCTCTCTCGTGGAGATCTATTCGATGTAATCTTCTTTTTGCGGTGTGTTTGTTGAGACTGATGAATTGTGGGTTTATGATTAATATTATCTATGAACAATATATGAATCTTCTCCGAATTCTTTTATGTATGATTGGTTATCTTTGCAAGTCTCTTCAAATTATTAGTTTGGTTTGGCCTACTAGATTGATCTTTCTTGCAATAGGAGAAGTGCTTAGCTTTGGGTTCAATCTTGCGGTGTCCTTTCCTAGTGATAGTAGGGGCAGCAAGGCACGTATTGTATTGTTGCCATTGAGGATAACAAGATGGGGTTTTTATCATATTGCATGAATTTATCCCTCTACATCATGTCATCTTGCTTAAGGCGTTACTCTGTTTTCATGAACTTAATACTCTAGATGCATGCTGGATGAACAATATCAAAAATTTAGTTGCAAAAAAGACAAATTTCTAGGAAGGAGAGGGTGAGGGGTTTCAACCAATGCACTCTTATAGAAGCTTCAATTGTATTTGTGTGGCACTGTGATGGGGTCGGTCAATTTTTTTTGTTTTATATGTGTGTGCCGTTTTAGTTACTAATACATTTTATTTTGTTTTTAGATTCCGAGGGGGGCTCTAGAAAGTACCGGAGAGTCTCGAGTGGTAGGGTGACCCACGTCAGCAACTTCGGCACGACCGAGTCATCCGCCTCCCGTCAGGCCACTACCGACGACGAGTCGACATCAGATGGCTATGTCGGAGTGGACTTGGATCTACCGGATCTGCTCCCTACCGAGTCAGGCGACATGGTCGCCTCGGACGGCTCGGGGTCTACCTCGAGGAACACTTCTAACAGGAAGAAATCCGGGCATGGTCCGGGGACGGTCCTATCATTACCCCGACGGGAGAGGGGTAAGCATTTGATTTGCAACATATTTTGGATGCCACAGCTTTGACACTCACATATGCTTGTCTTTGTCATCATGCTATTGGTGGGTTTATCCCGGCAAAGCCCGAGGGGGCGCGCCCTCCGTACCATGTCATTGGCTCCCTCTTGAGGAAGTACTTCCCTGGGTTGGCCAAGATGGGTAATGACCACCCGGCTTCGCCAGGTTTAACCTAGGAGCATTACCAATACACCAAGGACAAGCACAATGTCACCATGGCCACTCGGGTCATCATTATTTTTTTGTAAGTATTTTCACCACTGCATTTTTTCATATCCAAATTCTTGTATTAACTGCCATATGCTTTGTTGTAGCAAACCTTTGCTTGTGTGGATGGTGAGAAGGAGAAGGTGACCAAAGGCATCATGAATTCTACCCGGAAGATACTCTCATACACCAAGCACACGTAGCAGTACAACGCCGTGATGCAGTGTCGGACGCTCGACAACAAGGGAGATAAGATGAAGACGAACACTGTGCTACCTCTTGAGCACTGCGTTGGTTTTCCCTTGAAGAGAAAAGGGTGATGCAGCAAAGTAGCGTAAGTATTTCCCTCAGTTTTTGAGAACCAAGGTATCAATCCAGTAGGAGGCTACGCGCGAGTCCCTCACACCTACACACGACAAATAAATCCTCGCAACCAATGCGATAAGGGGTTGTCAATCCCTACAAGGCCACTTACGAGAGTGAGATCTGATAGATATGATAGGATAATATTTTTGGTATTTTTCTGATAAAGATGCAAATTAAATAAAAGCAAGGTACAAAGAAAAGGAAATAACTAAGTGTTGGAAGATTAATATGATGAAGATAGACCCGGGGGCCATAGGTTTCACTAGTGGCTTCTCTCAAGAGCATAAGTATTCTATGATGGGTGAACGAATTACTGTTGAGCAATTGACAGAATTGAGCATAGTTATGAGAATATCTAGGTATGATCATGGATATAGGCATCACGTCCGAGACAAGTAGATCGACTCCTGCCTGAATTTTTAGCGTGGGGCGCTCGTAAGAAACTGTGGGATGTTGAGGTGGCCTGCACCAAGTGAATCTCTGGAGGACATCGCACGAGAAGGCCAAACACCGACGACCCCAGGAGGTGACGTGAATGGGGTCGTCCTGCCAGACAGAGCTCAGTCGTTGGGTTTATTGACACTACAGGGAAGGAACTGAGCACAAACGCCCTGCCTAGTCTTCTCATGCAACAATCCTAAAAAAACAACCGGCGTGCTGGTCCCGCGATAGCGAGGCACCGGGTCGCACGCCTGACTCATCCACTCTCGACTAGCTCATGCGAGAACAAGGCACCAAGGACAACGGGAGGTGACATGTGCACGGGAGTTGGCCCCCGAGACAGAGCTCGACCACTTAGATTTAGCTACGCTGCAGGGACGGACCCAAGCACAGGCGTCGTGCCAGTCCTTCATCATGAGGCGGTCGCGGGTGGGTTTGTGAGGGCGCACAACATTCATGGTGGCAAAGCACCCGACATGTAGTTTGCAATATTTTAAGAAATTCATAAATGGCGAAGCCAGTTCTGATACATGCACAAAACGATACAGGCTGCAGGGGCGGGCCCTGACAGCTTGAGGATAATGCAGCCAGAGGGGTGATGAAGCTATGCACCTAGGGTAGGGTGATGGACCTGTGCAAGATACCCCCCCAAGGACATCTCTAAAAGAACCAGAAACATTTGAAGAAGAATCATCATCCACTCGACCATGAAGCAATGTTCCACTCGACAGTCTTAGAGACACTCGACCGCGTAGACAACCACTCGAGTACCAGGAAGGTCTAAGGCCACTCCGCTCTGCAACGATCGGGTATTAAGTTATAGCTTCAATGGTCATTATGTATCTTTACTACTGGCGTTACCAGTAACGATCCTCTTCTTAATGTACATTGAACCCTGTGTAATGGAGGGGAGATGGGGTCCTGGCGCACTCTATATAAGCCACCCCCCTCCTCTGGGACAAGGTTTCGCACCCCCTGTAACTCACACGCTCATAATCAAATCGACCGCCTCTGGGCTCCGAGACGTAGGGCTATTACTTCCTCCGAGAAGGGCCTGAACTCGTAAAACTTGCGTGTACAACTCCTTCATAGCTAGGATCTTGCCTCTACATCACCTACCCCCTATTCTACTGTCAGACTTAGAACCACGACAGTTGGCGCCCACCGTGGGGCAGGTGTCTTAGCGACTTGTTGGAGAAGTTGCAATTTTTTCCGATCCCCTTCATCATGGTTTCAGGCGGAGGTTTGGATGAGGGCCACGAGATCCGTCTTGGCATGCTCGTGTTTGTCGCCGATGACTCCGCTTTGCTTCAGGAGGCTCCACTCGACGTCGACGCACTCCCCGTCCGCAGGGCAACGCAACTTCGCGCGTGCATCCGCGGCGTCCTTCTGCGGCAGCCATTGACCCAGTATCGGTCGGCTCCTTTGGCGTCCTCCCTCCCTGTCGCCCGCCGGCGCAAACGTTCCGGTCGGTCAAGGATTCAGCGGTGGGTGAGACATGCGGTGGCTCACCAGTCGGCCACCCCCCAAGTCGCGTCGATCGAGCCCGACGAAACTCTCAACGGCATATTCGACTTGTCGACTGGCTCCGCAGAGACTGCATCTGAGTGTGGCAGCAGTGATCCCGCGGCAGAGGTTCTGATGGTCGATGGACCTCGCAGTCCTCCCGGCTTCCCCCGCGTCGACGGTGGCGATGGTGGAGGCGATCCGTCACATGCCCACTAGGAGTACCTCCCCGAGCCCCTCTCTTCGCAGCAGAGGGAATAACTTCGCCGCCGGAACATGGATGCACTTCACACTCCTATCGTTGGAGAAACCCCCGAGGCCCGGGCCTTGGAGGACGCGCGCCTGGCCAACCTGGCTAAGCGCACTCGACTGGAGAACCTCCAGCGCGCACTCGACGAGCGTGCGTGTCAGCGGGTTCCAGAATCGAGTTGACGTCAACTCTTTCCAGCTCCGACTCAGGTATATCAAACTCCGATCCAGAATCTTACACCTGCGGCTCGAATAGCAGAGTCCATTCAGCCCTCCCAGTCGGAAGCTGGCAGAGGCTTAATGCATATCAGAGCTTTACTCCGGGCAGCGGGAGAACATAACACAGCTGTATCACAATCGCCGAATAGGATCCATAGCAGGTCCGTTATGGCAGATACAGTTCAGCCGGCACACAGCCCAAGATCACCCCCGAGGCGTGAGGGACATGGAGACCGGTGCGATCAGTACAGAAATCGTGAGCAGTATGATCGCCGACTCGATCACGATGATCGTCGTCGAGTGCCCACACCTCCCCCAAGGAGTGGGTCATACGTGCCTCGGCAACATGATGATAGGCGCCCTCACAGCGGTGGGCGAAGAATTCCAGTCAACCCTAGGGAACCAAGCTTTGACGCGAGATCTATTCTCGTTCAAGGTTTGGTCGACAGAAACAGAGCTCACAGAGAAGGCCATGATAGAGATCTACCAGCAAGCAGCAGAGTGCATGTCTCGGGTCCAGAGTGCTTCAGCAGAGCCATCAGGGCCGCAGTGATTCCTCCCAACTTCAGGTTGGCGACTGGAGTCAGTAAGTTCACTGTTGAGTCCAAGCCTGACACTTGGCTTGAGGACTACCGAGTGGCTGTTCAGATTGGTGGCGGCAATGATGAATTGGCCATGAAACACCTTCCTGTGATGCTGGAGGGCTCGGCCAGAGCATGGCTGAATCAGTTAGCACCCAGCAGCATTTACAGTTGGGAAGATCTTGCCCGAGTGTTTGTCAGAACTTTTGAAGGAACATGCAAGCGGCCAACAGGGTTGACAGAGCTGCAATCTTGTGTGCAGAAGTCAAATGAAACTTTGAGGGACTATATCCAGAGATGGATCACGTTGCATCACACTGTGGAGAATGTGTTTGATCACCAAGCAGTTTGTGTCTTCAAGGAATGCGTCAAATATCGAGAGTTGAATCTGAAGTTCGATCGGACATGAGATATGTCTCTGAGTCGGATGATGGAGATTGCCACAAAGTATGCCAATGGTGAAGATGAAGATCGGCTCCGGAGCGGCAAGCACAAAACAGTCGCCCATGAAACCGGAGGAGGAAACTCCAGTCGGAAGCAGAAGCGCAAAGCCGAGCCAGCTGCTCTTAGAGAAACTCAGGGGAAATTCAAGGGGAAGCCCAAAGGGCCATGGAATCCCAAGAAAATAAAAGACCAAGATGGAAATGACGTGGTGGATTTGTCGTGCCACATCCACACAAAGAAAGATGAGGAGGGTAAAATCATTGGGATTTTTGCATTCGTGCCCCTAGTTGGGTCACGCTCGACTGATTTGCCCCTATTTTTTCAACAATTGTGGTTTTGCCCAGCTCACTTCACTTGCCTTGTGTTTTTGCCCTTCCGGGGCGGTTCCGACCAATCACGGTTCGCCACGTGGTGACTGCTCACTGGTCGGAACCGCCTCGGAAGGGCAAAAACACAAGGCAAGTAAAGTGAGCTGGGCAAAACCGCAATTGTTGAGAAAATAGGGGCAAATCAGTCAAGCGTGACCCAACTAGGGGCACGAATACAATTGTTCCAAAATCATTTACCCGAAGCATACCACTCGGCAGTGTCGAGTCCTGAGCCAGAAATTCCGAGAGAAACAACCCAAAGAGAAGGAGAAAGAGTCAGACAAAGTTGAGGACAAGGAGGAAAGTGATGATGGTTACCCCCATGTCAATTCCACTTTGATGATTTTTGCTGATGTTGAGAGCAAAAGTCGACTGAAAGTCATCAACAGAGAAGTGAACAAGGTCGCTCCGGCGACGCCCAATTATTTGAAATGGTCTCAGACTGCTATCACATTCGACCAGTCTGATCACCCGACACACATAGCCACCCCTGGGAGGCAAGCAATGGTGGTCAACCCAGTCGTCGAAGGCACTCGACTGACTAAAGTCCTGATGGATGGTGGCAGTGGCTTGAATATTCTGTATGCAGAGACGCTGAAAGGGATGGGCATTCCGATGTCCAGACTCAGTGAAAGTAATATGAGTTCCCACAGAGTCATTCCAGGCAAGAAGACTGAATCACTCGGCCAGATTACTCTTGACGTGGTTTTCGGTGATTCCAAGAATTACCGCAAAGAAAAGTTGACATTTGAAGTTGTGGACTTCCAGAGCGCTTATCACACTATTCTGGGCAGGCCAGATTATGCATGTTTTATGGCTCGACCATGCTATGTGTACCTCAAACTGAAGATGCCCGGTCCTAAGGGTGTGATCACTATCATTGGCAATAGAAAGAAGGCAGAAGAGTGCTTCCAGAAGGGCTCGAAGATCGCCGATGCGCAGAAGGCACTAGTGGAATTGCAGGAGTGTCAGAAAAATGCAGATCCGAGTGATTTGCTCCGAGCTAAGAAGCCTGCAACAGATTCAGGATTTCAGTCGTCCGACGAAATGAAACCGATTCATATTCACCCGACTGATCCCAATGCTGCTCCGACCCACATTTCAACAACACTCGACTCCAAATAGGAAGAAGAGCTCACCCAGTTCTTCCGTGAGAACTGGGACATCTTTGCATGGAAACTCTCTGACATGCCAGGTGTTCCCAGGGGACTGGCTGAGCATCGTTTGCGAGTCGACACAAAAGTGAAACCGGTCAAAGAGCATCTTCGACGGTCCGCCGTATAGAAGAGAAAGGCAATTGGTGAAGAAGTGGCTCGGCTCCTGGCGGCTGAGTTTATTCAAGAGATTTACCACTCCGAGTGGTTAGCTAATGTTGTTATGGTCCCTAAAAAGGATGACTCACTTCGCATGTGCATTGACTTCAAGCATATCAATCGGGCCTGCCCGAAGGATCACTTCCCTTTCCCTCGCATCGATCAATTAGTCGACTCGACTGCGGGGTGCGAGCGTTTGTCCTTTTTCGACACTTATTCCGGGTATCATCAGATCCGTCTATATGGACCCGATGAGATTGAAACAACTTTCATCACTCCATTCGGGTGCTTCTGTTATGTCACAATGCCATTCGGCCTGAAGAACGCTGGATCCATATTCATGCGGATGATTCAGAAGTGTTTACTCACTCAAATCAGTCGGAATGTGGAAGCGTACATGGATGACATCATCGTCAAGTCACGTAAAGGTTCCGACCTACTGGCTGACATTGCTGAAACATTTGCCAACCTTAGAAGGTATGATATCAAGCTTAATCCATCAAAGTGCACATTCGGAGTTCCAGGAGGAAAATTACTCGGTTTTCTCGTTTCCGAACAAGGGATCGACGCTAACCCTGAGAAAGTGGGTGCCATACTCCGGATGAAACGCTATGTGCGTGTGCATAACGTCCATAAGCTTACCTGTTGCTTGGCCGCCTTAAGTCGATTCATTTATCGACTCGGTCAGAAGGCACTGCCTCTCTACCGACTGATGAAGAAGTCAGATAAGTTTGAGTGGACTCCTGAAGCTGATGCATCGTTTGCAGAGCTAAAAGCTCTGCTGTCCACCCAGTCGGTGCTTGCTGCTCCAGTCAGCAAAGAACCATTACTGCTTTATATTGCAGCCACTGGACAGGTCGTCAGTACAGTACTTACGGTCGAGCGGGAAGAAGAAGGAAAAGCCTATAAAGTTCAGCGCCCAGTGTATTATGTTTATGAAGTTTTGACTCCATCAAAGAAAAGATATCCTCATTATCAGAAGCTTGTTTATGGGATTTATATGACCACGAAGAAGGTTGCACATTACTTCTCTGATCACTCAATTACAGTCGTCAGCGACGCTCCATTGTCAAAGATTCTGCACAACAGAGATGCAACTGGTCGAGTGGCAAAGTGGGCGACTGAACTCCTCCCCTTAGATATCAAGTTTGAGGCAAAGAAAGCTATCAAGTCCCAAGCAATAGCAGATTTCCTCGCCGAGCGGATTGAACAGCAACTGCCGACTCAAGTTCACTCGGAGCACTGACCATGTTTTTTGATGGTTCCAAGATGCTGAATGGTTCTGGTGCTGGGGTGGTACTGGTATCCCCCTGAGGAGACAAGCTCAGATACGTCCTCCAGATTCACTTTGATTCCTCCAATAACGAAGCAGAATATGAAGCACTCTTATATGGGTTACGTATGGCCATTTCACTCGGCGTCCGTCGCCTCATGGTTTACGGCGACTCAGATTTGGTGGTCAATCAAGTGATGAAGGAGTGGGATGTTATAAGCCCAGCTATGACTGGTTACTTCAATGCGGTGAGGAAGTTGGAAAAGAAGTTTGAGGGGTTAGAGCTCCATCATATACCCCGACTGAAAAATCCAGCAACAGATGATTTGGCAAAAATAGGTTCCAAGAGAGAAGCCATCCCCAGCAATGTATTTTTGGAACACATTCACACACCGTCAGTTCAGGAAGATCCTTTCACCGAGGAACCTACGCAACCTAAGAGCGCCACGGATCCGACTGAAGTCGAGGTCCCAGCCGTGGTCGACCTAATCATGGAGGCTCTAGTCATCACTCCCGACTGGACAGTGCCTTACGTCGCGTACATCCTTAGGAAGGAACTCCCAGAGGATGAAGAAGAGGCTCGGCAGATCGTCCGTCGATCTAAAGCCTTTACTATGATAAGGGGACAGTTGTTCAGGGAAAGTGTGACTGGGGTCACTCAGAAATGCATAACACCAGAAGAAGGTCGAATGATCCTCAACGACATCCACTCAGACCATTGTGGCTAAAGCATACCGAGCCGGATTTTATTGGCCGCGAGCAAATGAAATGGCGAAAGATATAGTCGACAGATGTGAAGGCTGCCAGTTTTACTCTGAAATGTCTCACAAGCCAGCGTCAGCCCTGAAGACCATGCCCCTTGTCTGGCTCTTTGCTGTTTGGGGATTAGATATGGTTGGACCACTGAGAACTGGTAGGAGCGGCTTCACTCATGTGCTTGTGGCAGTTGACAAGTTTGCCAAATGGATTGAAGCTAAACCAATCAAGAATCTTGAAGCCAGCACCGCTGTCAGTTTCATCAGAGAATTGATATTCAGATATGGAGTTCCACACATCATCATCACTGACAACGGGTCGAACTTCGATACTGATGAATTCATAGCTTTCTACGCTTCTCAAGGCACACGAGTCGACTATGCTTCAGTCACTCACCCGCAGTCGAATGGACAAGCAGAAAGAGCAAACGGCCTAATTCTCAAGGGACTAAAACCCCGACTGATGCGTGACCTCAAACACGCAGCAGGCGCCTGGGTCGATGAACTTCCATCAGTTCTTTGGGGTCTGAGAACAACTCCCAACCGGTCGACTGGACGAACACCTTTGTTTTTGGTCTACGGAGTTGAAGCTGTTCTACCAAGTGACCTGCTCCACAACGCACCCCGAGTCGGGCTCTTCAATGAGGGGGAAGCAGAACAAGCCCGACAGGATTCAGTCGTTCTCTTAGAGGAGGAAAGAGAGATGGCCTTGATCCGGTCGACTATTTATCAGCGAGACTTGCGTCGAATCCACGCCAGAAACATGAGGAGTCGAGCATTTCAAGAGGGATACTTGGTTCTTCGAGTGGATCAACAGAAGCCACACAAGCTCGCCCCTGCATGGGAAGGTCCCTTCATTATCTCCAGAGTTCTACACAGTGGAGCATACCACCTTTACAATGTCGAGCATCAGAAAGACGAGCCACGAGCTTCGAATGCGGATCTGCTCCACCCCTTTTATAATTAAGAACTCAGTCGGATGAGATGTAATATGAAATACCTTTATAGTTTATTTATCAAAGACAAGAGCTTTATAATTTTCCTAAACGATTGTTGTAGCTTTTGTTTGCGTTTGAAATCCCCAAGTGGGTGACTTAGCTGCGAATCCGTTTCGCCTAAGTTTGAAAAATCCTACCGAGTGGAGAGCAACCCTCCCACTCGAGGGCTTAGCTGCAGTCCAGTACTCGCCTAAGTTTGAAAAATCCTAACGAGTGGTAAGCACGCCTTCCACTCGGGGTCTTAGCTGTAGTCCAGTACTCGCCTAAGTTTGAAAAATCCTACCGAGTGGAGAGCAACCCTCCCACTCGGGGGCTTAGCTGCAGTCCAGTACTCGCCTAAGTTTGAAAAATCCTACCGAGTGGTAAGCACGCCTTCCACTCGGGGGCTTAGCTGCAGTCCAGTACTCGCCTAAGTTTGAAAAATCCTACCGAGTGCAGAGCAACCCTCCCACTCGGGGGCTTAGCCGCAGTCCAGTACTCGCCTATGTTTGAAAAATCCTACCGAGTGGTAAGCACGCCTTCCACTCGGGGGCTTAGCTGCAGTCCAGTACTCACCTAAGTTTGAAAAATCCTACCGAGTGGAGAGCAACCCTCCCACTCGGGGGCTTAGCTACAGTCCAAGTACTCGCCTAAGTTTGAAAAATCTTACCGAGTGGTAAGCACGCCTTCCACTCAAGGGCTTAGCTATAGTCCAGTACTCGCCTAAGTTTAAAAAATCCTACCGAGTGGTAAGCACGCCTTCCACTCGGGGGCTTAGCTGTAGTCCAGTACTCGCCTAAGTTTGAAAAATCCTACCGAGTGGAGAGCAACCCTCCCTCTCGAGGGCTTAGCTGCAGTCCAAGTACTCGCCTAAGTTTGAAAAATCCTACCGAGTGGTAAGCACGCCTTCCACTCGGGGGCTTAACTGCAGTCTAGTACTCGCCTAAGTTCAAAAAATCCTACCGAGTGGAGAGCAACCCTCCCACTCGGGGGCTTAGCTGCAGTCCAAGTACTCGCCTAAGTTTGAAAAATCCTATCGAGTGGTAAGCACGCCTTCCACTCGGGGGCTTAGCTGCAGTCCAGTACTCGCCTGAGTTTAAAAAATCCTACCAAGTGGAGAGCAACCCTCCCACTCGGGGGCTTAGCTACAGTCCAAGTACTCGCGTAAGTTTGAAAAATCCTACCGAGTGGAGAGCAACCCTCCCACTCGGGGGCTCAGCTGCAGTCCAAGTACTCGCCTAAGTTTGAAACATCCTACCGAGTGGAGAGCAACCCTCCCACTCGCGGGCTTAGTTGCATTCCAGTACTCGCCTAAGCGTGTAACACATCCTTATCCGCAAGGACGACGAGGTGTGGGTCGACTGCAACCTTCTCCTTCGGAGCTGCGCCACAAGTATAACATGCGCTCCATCCCTATCGGCAAGGACGATGAGGTGCAGGTCGACTGCAACCTTCTCCTTCGGAGCTGCGCCACAAGTACAATGTGCGCTCCATTCCTATCCGCAAGGACGACGAGGTGCAGGTCGACTGCAACCTTCTCCTTCGGAGCTATGCCACAAGTACAACGTGTGCTCCATTCCTATCCGCAAGGACGACGAGGTGCAGGTTGACTGCAACCTTCACCTTCGGAGCTACGCCACAAGTATAACGTGCGTGTTCCATCCCTATCCGTAAGAACGACGAAGTGCAGGTCGACTGGAATCATCACCTCAGAGCTGCATCCCAAACATAAAGATTATTCCGAGTGAAGAACAAAGTCCACTCGAAGGCAAACGCAAGCATATTCGGAAAAAAACCAAGTTCGGATAAATCCTAAAGTTCCGGACGACAGATCAAAGTGCTCGGACATTCAGCCCGAAATAGTTTAACAATTACAAAAACCACTCGGCATTCCGAGGCAAATTTAAGGTGGGGCATAAAAGTTTTGTTCACTCCGCAGGCGGAGGGCTGGCAGGCTCGACGAACTCGTCCAGGTCAACGCCATCGTCAATCCGAGTGGCGGCGGTAATGAAAGTCTCCATAAAAGATCGGAAATCATTCTTCTTGGTGTTGGCAACCTTGATCACTGCCAGCTTATCTTCTTGCGCTTCTTTGCAATGGACACGAACCAGAGAGAGCTACATCAGCACCACAACAGGCAGAAGACTTCTTCCATTCCTGCACTCGACCGGGAATCTCGTTAAGTTGAGTCATCAGAGACTCGAGATCATTCTGGAGCGTTGCCCTTGGCCAGAGCGCTGTGTCGATCCGCGACGTGGCAACCTTCAGTCGAGCCAAGTAGTCAACAATGCCGTCGATATGGGATTCCAGTCAGAGTAGGTTCATAGCAGCTTCATCTTTCACAGGAGAGTTGATGGGGTCCAAGCCTAGTTCAATTTTCCCGGTCTCCTCCTCGAAGTATCGGCAAAACTCTACATAGAAAATCCGAGGAGAAGTCAATATTGGTATGCCGAATCGACGAAGATAAACCAGTCGGAACAGAGTATATACCTTCAAGCTTGATGAACAACTTCTTGGCAAGACTCCTCAGATAACTTTCAAGATCATCCCTCCTGCGAGCAATGCTCTCCATCTTCTCATTCAGGGTGACCTTGTCCTTCTTAAAGCGGGTTACTTCCTTGTTGGCTTTGTCCAGGGAAGATTTCATCTTGGAGTTTTCTTCCTCTAATTTGTTGACTGAAGCCAACTTCTGTTCAGCCAGAGCAGTTTTTTCATCAGCCTTCTTCTGTGCAGCAGCCAGATCTTGATCCTTCTTTTCCAGAGCCTGGTTTAGTTTTTCTGAAAAGAAATGATGCTTGGTTCAGAAAGAGTAGAATGAAATCCAGGTCTAAGAGAAACCAGTCGACAAAGCTGCCTTACCATTGGCATCATCCTTGGCTTTCTGCAGTTCCGACTTGGCCAACTCCAGGTCAAGGTTGAGTTGAATTTGCTGCTTCTCCAAGTCGGCAAAGCGAGCTCCAAGATCACAAGATTTCTGCAATCAAGGAACGGGTCAGTCGGTTGGACAAAGGATGGGTTATATCGCAGAGGTAAAAGGACAAAGACAATAAATACTAAGACTACTGTCGAATCAAACATCCAATAATAGTCTCGGGGACTACACCCAGTGGGTGCACTTAGCGCGCCCCCACTGGTTCAGTTTACACTCGACATGGCAGTCCATACTGAGTGAAGGAATTCAAAATTTAGGACTACAGTTGGCTGCCCGCAGTCCACCATAGTCTCGGGGACTACACCCAGTGGGTGCACTCAGCGTGCCCCCGCTAGTCCAAAAATTCAATAACACAATGTTCGGCTCAAAGTAGGGAGTTGCTCAGTGACAAATCGAAACACCCAGTGGGTGTACAGATGCAAAGATCCTTGGAAAGAGCATTTTCAGGTACCATATCCTAAAAGAACAAGCCAAGAGAGTCAGTCGACGTGCGGCTAACCTGAACATTGCTTTGGAGAGCTGAGTTGGCATCATAAGCGGCCTGACTGACATCCCTTACCATCTTCATCTTCTCCATCATAATACCTGCTTTGCGTATAGCTTCTTTGGCAGCATTCACTTCGTCCTCTGGGACGTGATGGGTGGCAAAAACTAAAGGTGGATCAACATGAGCTTGGGCAGTCGACGCAGAAGGTAGAGCACTCGACAGCAGTATGGCGAAGGAAACAGAAGTCCGGGTGGCGTTACCAGTGTCCTGAACGACTGGTTCCGCCGTCGGCATCGACTGTGGTGTCTTGCCAGCAGACGTTTTCCTATTTCTCCTCGTCAAAGGCCTATCCGGATCGACGCCATCATCATCAGGGAGGTCAATAACATTGGGAGCTCTTCAAAGATCAGTCGCCAAAATTACATCACCCGATTGTATATATTACAGTTCAATCGACCGAATGAAGACAGAATGACGAAGATCGTACCCAGACTGGAGGTGACCGCATCTTCCATCGCCTCGTCCTCATCCTTGTAAGATGAAGTCCCAGAGGTAGCAGCACTGCCAGTTTCGAGATTCATCCGGTCAGATCAAAGGAAAAACAAACAGCACAGAGCGTCGAGTGATTACGAAAGAAAAATACTCACCCAAAAGCGACGGGGATGTCAATCTTAATCTTCGGCAACACCTTCCGAGGCTTCTGCACTGCAACCTTGGGCTGCTTTGAGGCTTTCTCAGTGGGTGCCGGAGGAGACGCCCGGGGACGCTTTGAAGATTGGCTCGTTTGAGCAACTGCCTTCTGGCGGACGCTCACCCAGTCTTGGTCGAGCTTGGATCGCCTCTTTCTGCGAGGAGGCGAGTCGACTTCTTCTTCATCACTTGAGGCATCGCTCTCCTCATTCCCTCCTCCGTCAGAATTCCACTCACCACTTTCGCCTCCGCTTGCCTCCCCCTCCGGATCTTGCTCCTGCTCTCCGTTGGGCATTGAGTACATTACGAGAAGGGCCTGGAAGAAAACAGGCATAACAAAGTCAGTTGATGAAACATAAACAGCTGCACGATTGAATTTAAATTACAGTCGGAAATCCAGAATTGAACCTTGTCTGGTTCATAGGACTGGTCGAGTGGAGCAATTCTCCTGGCTCCCCTGGGTTATCTTTGTTTCCAGTGATGCTCGCCAGCCACCCCTCCACGACCTCCTCCGGGTGGATCCGAGTGGTTTCCTCAGTACCTGAATACATCCAGATCGGATGGTGTCCAGCTTGAAGTGGTTGGATGCGTCGCCGGAGGAAGACCTCCAACAAATCCATACCAGTCACCCCGTCGCGGATAAGATGAACTACCCGTTCGACCAGCACCTTAACATGTGCCTTCTCCTCCGGGATCACCATCAAAGAGGAGGGCTTCCTCACTCGGTCCATGGAAAAAGGAGGAAGTCCAGTCGACTGCCGTGGAGTCGGCTGGTCTTTCTAGTAGAACCAAGTCGACTGCCATCCACGGACCGAGTTGGGAAGGACCATGGCTGGAAAGGAACTCTTACCTCTCATCTGAATCCCAAGAACTCCACACATCTGGATCACTTGTGTCCTCTCATCACTCGGATTGGCCTTTTTTACCGTCTGGGAGCGACAGGTGAAAATGTGCTTGAAAAGACCCCAATGAGGTCGACAACCCAAGAAGTTCTCGCACAAAGACACGAAGGCAGCAAGATACACGATTGTGTGGGGAGTGAAGTGGTGGAGTTGCGGCCCAAAGAAATTCAAGAATCCCCAAAAGAAAGGGTGGGGAGGAAAAGAAAACCCACGGTCGACGTGGGTGGCGAGGAGAACGCGCTCAACCCCCCGAGCTTGCGGCTCAGTCTCCTTCCCCGGAAGCCGCGCCGATCCATGGGGGATTAGTCCTCCATCGGCCAAGTCGTCGATGTCTTCCTGACGAATCGCCGAGTGGATCCAGTCGCCTTGGATCCAGCCCTGTGGCAGGCCGGCCCTCGAGGAAGACCCGCCCCGACTGGACTTCTTCCCCTTCGCCTTCGACGTCGCCTTCTTTGCTTGCTCCAGAGCCACCGTCTTCTCTTTTCGTGTCGTCATAGGTGAGACGTGAACGGAGCAGCGGCACTGTGGCAAGAGCGGGCGCAACGGAGAAGTCTGAGGAGGAGGGGAGGAAATGAAAACGCACTGCTCAAAAACCCCAGCCCGGCGCCTTATATGAGGTTACTTCCGAGTGACTGAGTTGTAGGCCCGGGCGATCCTATCAAATCCCGCAACAGTCACGCGCGCAATACGTGGCAAGAAAGGTGGCGCGGAAATCGAGGCGGCCCTGCCTTATCCCATCCGATTACTGCGGCCTCCTCCACCCCGCGCGCTTCCCGAAATTCAGATCCCGCGAAATCCGCGGACAGCAGAACAACTTGTCAGACGGAAGATCTCCTCCGCATCGTCACTCGGAGCTCTTCCTATAAAGAAACTCAATCAACAAAAACTAAGAATGGATCGAGGCAACTAAAAAAGAAGTTGGTGTCGTCACCTCGGTTCGTCGATCCAGAACAAAGTATGCTCATAGCACGAAAAATGGGTCGGAAGTGCCTGATCCATTCAGGGGCTAATGATGATGCTATGCACCTAGGGTAGGGTCATGGACCTGTCCAAGATACCCCCCCCAAGGACATCTCTAAAAGAACCAGAAACATTTGAAGAATAATCATCATCCACTCGACCATGAAGCAATGTTCCACTCGACAGTCTTAGAGACACTCGACCGCGCAGACAACCACTCGACTACCGGGAAGGTCTAAGGCCACTCCGCTCTGCAACGGTCGGGTATTCAGTTATAGCTTTAACGGTTACTACTGGCGTTACCAGTAATGCCCCTCTTCTTAATGTACATTGAACCTTGTGTAATGGAGGGGAGCTGGGGTCCTGGCGCACTATATATAAGCCACCCCCTCCTCTAGGACAAGGGTTCGCACCCCCTGTAACTCACAGGCTCATAATCCAATCGACCGCCTCTGGGCTCCGAGACGTAGGGCTATTACTTCCTCCGAGAAGGGCCTGGACTCGTAAAACGTGCGTGTACAACCCCTCCATAGCTAGGATCTTGCCTCTACATCACCTACCCCCTATTCTACTGTCATACTTAGAACCACGATAAGGGGCGCCCTCAACAGAGCAAACCAAAAAGTCACCTCGCACCAGGGTTGTAGAAGCGTCGAGGTAGCTGAAGGCACGTGCCGCGTAGATCTACCCTCATGATCCTGGAGGCTCCGGAGGCCTAGGAAGCTCGCGAGGCCCAGTGAGCTCACGAGGATCTAGGGCATCCTAAGACATGACCGCCAATCGCCTGGCCTCATGAGATGCCATAGCACGCTGCACGAGGCGCTGGAATGTGGTGTCTGCATTCACCAAGCCAAATGGCATGTTGACGTAGCTGCAGGGGTAGCGCCCACTCCGGACGACGTGGGATGGCCTGAAGAGCTCCTGAGAAGCGGCCCCGTTGAGGCCCGGGATGTTGACGTAGAAGCGTAGCTCACCACCCGCATCGGGGGGCGGGGCTAAACTCAGTGGTGCGAGGTGACGGTTGCCACACATGGCTCGTGCTTCCTGAAGTGCCTCGATTGCCTAGGTGATGAATTCCCTAGCGCCTGGTGCCTCGCGCCTTGCTCCTTGCTCACGGGGGCACGCGTTAAAGCACGCCTCCAAGTTGTGCCCAAGCACCTCCCTCGTTGCGCTGGCCAGGTCAGAGGCCCTCCAGACGAGAGCCCCCGAGCCCATCCTGAGGGGGGCGTCGGGCGCACCTTCCTATGCAAGAGGGAAAGGCGCCCCAGTAGTGGGTGTGGGGCCTGAGGTGCCATCGGCAGGCGCCCCAACTTCCCGACGACCCTTGAGGAGGAGCTGATTCTTCTTCTTGGGGATGGCCTCAGGAGGCATGACGGCGCCTTCATCGTCAGAGTTCTCGACCGCCGCATCTTGGTAGGCACGCTCAAGGGAGCACACCGCATCCTTTTCATCACAGGCGACCGTGATGATGCCGCCACACCCTAGCATCTTGAGGACGTTGTAACCATGGTGGGGCGCTGCCATGAACTTGGCGAGAGACGGGTACCCAAGGATGGCATTGTATGGGAGGCCGATGTGGGCGACGTCGAAGTCAATGAGTTTGGTGTACTAGTTGTTGCATTTGCCAAAGGTGACTGGGAGGCGCACATGCCCTAGGGGGACGGTGGAGCCTTCGGTCACCACTGAGAAAGGCTTGGTAGGTAGGATCTGGTCGTAAGGTACTTGGAGCATCTTGAACATTTTGACGGAGAGAACATTAAGCCCCGCTCCACCGTAGATGAGGGTCTTGGTGACGAGGACGTTGCTGATGGTTGGCGTGTTGAGCGTCGGGAGCGCGCCGGCGGTGATGGAGCACTTGAGCTGATCCTTGGAGTCAAAGGTGGTGGCGTGCTTGGACCACCTGAGGGGACACGTTGCCTCAAGCTTTGGGAGGGCTGCATTCACCTCGCGAGAGAACTGCATGACGATGCGATGTGGGGCGGGGGCCTGAGCACTGCCTAGGATGCAAGCAATTGCCAGAGGCTCCTGAAAGCCCCTAGCCCCAACGTCTTGTCGATTGTCATCGTTTTTCCTTGGAGGCGGCAGCGGAGGGAGGCCAGCATTGCCCTGAGGGCGGTCCTCAAGAGGCTGTTCTCGCCAAGGACCATCACGAGGCTGACCCTCCTAGCGGTCCTCGCGAGGCTGATCACGCCAGTCTTGACGGGGGTCGCGGTTGTCCTAGCGGCCTCCGCCACAGACTCCTCCATGTCCGTAGCCGCGGTCGCCGTGCTCGGGGCAACGACCGAGGTGCCCGTCATGAAGCGTCCTAAGCTCCTGGTAGTCGTTAGTGTTGTGGCTGTGAACGTTGTGGAAAATGCAGAACGGGTGCTGCCCCTCGGGGGCCCGTCGTTATCACGGCCGTGCTTCATCTCAGGTTCAGCTGCGAGCACAGCGGGACCCTTGTGCTTTCCTTCCTTGTCTTTGGCCTTCTTGTCCTCAGGTTCGGTCTTGGGAAGCTCCACGAGGGAGAGGCGGCCTTCCTCTGCCCTCGCGCACTTGTTCGCCAGGTTGAACATCTCCAGGGCTGAGCACAGGTCCTCGTTGATGGCGAGCACCTCCTTCATTTTGACATCCCAGACGCCATTAGTGAACGCTGAGATGATGGCCTCGTCTGATGCCCTCGTGATCTTGAGGCGAACATTTGTGAAGCACTGTATGTACTTGTGCAGAGTTTCACCCGACTGCTGCTTCACACGCCGCAGATCACCCACCGCAGCAGCGCGGTCACGAGTGCCCTGGAAGTTGGCGATAAAATGCTCGTGAAGCTCATCCCAGGAGGAGATGGACCCCTCTGGGAGGTTCAAGAGCCAAGAGCGTGCGCCGTCCTTGAGGGCCATGGGGAACTAGTTCGCCATAACCTTCTCATCACCGCTTGCTGCTTCGATGCTCAACACGTAGAGTTGGAGGAACTCCACGGGGTCGAGGGTGCCATCGTAGCGTGAGGCCAATTCGGCTTGAACTTGCCGGGCCATACGACGCGGCGCAGCTCCGGGGTGAAGGCGTGGCAGCCCGCCGCGCTCGGGGGCACAACACGCACAGGAAGAGCTCGGTCTTGACGCCCACACGCCACAGGCTCCGCCGGCGTGGGGTCTTGGTGCTGGCGTTGAGGCGCTGGGAGTGCGCCCGCATTGGCTTGCGGACGATGCACCACGTGGGTCGCGCGGGGGTGCGTCGCGCCTGGGTTGAAGGTCATCTTCGCGTCGAGGAGGTGGAGGAGGCATGTCGTGGGCCACGTCACCCTCCTGGGATGGCATGGGAAAAGGCGAGCGGAATGGCACAAGGGCCTTGCGGGCGGTGTTGATGCGGTTGGTGATGCGGCCCACCCAGTCATTGGCGGGGCGGTAACGTAGGAGCTCGCGTGCCATGAGAGCATCACAGCCAACGCGTTTGCTGGCCCACGGCGAGCATGGGAGGACAACGCCGTGAAAGGATGATACGTCTCCAAGGTATCTATAATTTTTGATTGCTCCATGCTATGTTATCTACTCTTTTGGACATTATTGGGCTTTATTATTCACTTTTATATTATTTTTGGGACTAACCTATTAACCGGAGGCCAAGCCCAGAATTGCTATTTTTTTGCCTATTTCAGAGTTTCGCAGAAAAGGAATATCAAACGGAGTCCAAACGGATGAAACCTGCGGGAACGTGATTTTTAGGAAGATTATGATCCAGGAGACTTGGACCCTACGTCAAGAAACAAATGAGGAGGCCACGAGGTAGGGGGGCGCGCCTACCCCCAGGGCACGTCCTCCACCCTCGTGGGCCCCCTGTTGCTCCACGGACGTACTCGTTCCTCCTATGTGTACCTACGTACCCCCGAACGATTTGATACGGAGCCAAAAACCTAATTCCACCGCCGCAACCTTCTGTACCCATGAGATCCCATCTTGTGGCCTGTTCCGGAGCTCCGCCGGAGGGGGCATCCATCATGGAGGGCTTCTACATCAACACCATAGCCTCTCCGATGAAGTGTGAGTAGTTTACCTCAGACCTTCGAGTCCATAGTTATTAGCTAGATGGCTTCGTCTCTCTTTTTGGATCTCAATACAATGTTCTCCCCCTCTCTCGTGGAGATCTATTCGATGTAATCTTCTTTTTGCGGTGTGTTTGTTGAGACCGATGAATTGTGGGTTTGTGATCAAGATTATCTATGAACAACATTTGAATCTCTCTGAATTGTTTTATGTATGATTGGTTATCTTTGCAAGTCTCTTCGAATTATCAGTTTGGTTTGGCCTACTAGATTGATCTTTCTTGCAATGGGAGAAGTGCTTAGCTTTGGGTTCAATCTTGCGTGTCCTTTCCTAGTGACACTATGGACAGCAAGGCACGTATTGTATTGTTGCCATCGAGGATAACAAGATTGGGGTTTTTATCATATTGCATGAATTTATCCCTCTACATCATGTCATCTTGCTTAAGGTGTTACTCTGTTTTCATGAACTTAATACTCTAGATGCATGCTGGATAGCAGTCGATAAGTGGAGTAATAGTAATAGATGTAGGCAGGAGTCGGTCTACTTGTGTCGGACGTGATGCCTATATACATGATCATACCTAGATATTCTCATAACTATGCTCAATTCTGTCAATTGCTCAACAGTAATTCGTTCACCCACCGTAAAATACTTATGCTCTTGAGAGAAGCCACTAGTGAAACATATGGCCCCCGGGTCTATCTTCATCATATTAATCTTCCAACACTTAGTCATTTCCTTTGCTTTTATTTTACTTTGCATCTTTATCATAAAAATACCAAAAATATTATCTTATCATATATATCAGATCTCACTCTCATAAGTGACTGTGTAGGGATTGACAACCCCTTATCGTGTTGGTTGCGAGGATTTATTTGTTTTGTGTAGGTGTGAGGGACTCGCGCATAGCCTCCTACTAGATTGATACCTTGATTCTCAAAAACTGAGGGAAATACTTACACTACTTTGTTGCATCACACTTTCCTCTTCAAGGGAAAACCAACGCAGTGCTCAAGAGGTAGCACAGGAGTAGGCGACGAAGTGGCGGTGCGACCATCGCACCGCACGAAAGGCGGCAGCGACGAGTCGTGCTGATCATGAGCCGCAGGATCAGTGGCAGCATTGGCCCCGAGGGAAGTAGAGCGGCGAGGAGCACCGTGTCATCTAAGCGACACAAGCAGCCCGACGCTCGGCGTGGACACGGCGTGCGTCGGCCATGGGAGCAAGGGAGCGGAAGCAAAGCGGAGGCGGAAGAAGGACTTCGACACACCCCTACCTGGCGCGCCAAATGTCAGATTCAGGGCTCCGCAGACCTACAAAGGTTTGAACTTTGGCGTGTGTGTGTGAAGAAATCAACCTCTCGAGCCTACCAACTCATCTCCCTATAGCCTAGCCTTGCCAGACTCACGTGAGCAGGGAAGAAGATGAACACGGCAGTTTACCCATGTTCGGGCCACCTTGCGGTGTAAAACCCTACTCCTGCTTTATGGTGGATTGGCGTCACAAGGGGGTTTGAGGATGAACTGGTATAGTGGATGAGATACCTCGTGAGGGCCCTAGAGGCAATGGTCCAATCGATCCAATCTATGTTGGTGGCTAACCTATATTTGTAGTGGCCTTGGTCCTCTTCCCCCAAAACGTAGGCGGGAAGGGATCCCACGGTGGCCAATTTCGAAAGGGGACAAGTAGTACATCTTATCCTGCTGAAATGTGATCTTCGCCTGCAAAGCTTCTGGTCGTGACGTGGCGGTGGGCTCGGTGATGACATCCGCCCTGCCGATACTGGTCTTAGTCTTGTAGCACCAGAATGGAAACCTTTGGTGGATTCCTCGGGAACCCCGCCTGTCCTTGCCTCCTTAGCACCAAAGAGGAAACTGCATCCTCTGCGCCCGCTGGCGCCCGCCTGGCCTTGGTCGTCATGGCTTGCGCCATCGCAGCCTCATGAGTGTGGTACCTGCATAGAAATCTCCGCTCCTTAGGAGGCAGCCTGTGAGGCCGCTCACTCTGGAGGTCTTGGTGTCGTCCGCCTCGTGAGGCCAGAGGGCCTTCGCGAGGGTCTTGTCCTGGCAGTCTCGAAGATGGGCCGTACCAGGCCGTTGAGGGAGCCACGCTGTGGGCTGCAGGTAGGCAAGTCTGGGTACCCCGATTCCCAGAATGCTAACTGATAATTCCTGGGATGATTCAAGGGTATGTCAGAGAGGATATTTAGCGAGTGCTGGCGGAGTTGACCTACCTTTTCCACCATATTTGTGCCAAATAATTAGATTATGAAGTGGTTGCAAAGTTGAAGGAACAAGCACCTGAGTTGCTATGCAAGTTAGAGAAGGTATTTCCGCTAGGTTTCCTTAATCTGATGCAACATATGATCTTACATCTGGCATATGAGGCTAGAATGGGAGGACCTATGTGGTTCCAATGGCAGTATGCACCTGAACGAGAGTTCAAGCATCTTCGTGGCAAATGTAAGAATAAAGCCCGCATCGAAGCCTCCATAGCCGAGGCATACCTGAACGAGGAGGTGGCAACGACCACGACAAAGTACTATCATGGCAGTATTCAGACTAGGTTAAATCCAGCTCCTTATTACAAAATGTTTCCGACCATGGCCTCTTCGAAGACCATGGTGGCAAAGCAAGTTGACCGAAGCGCAAGACCTTTTCACGTACCAAGTGTTCGACTCTTATGATCTATGTCTTGACGAACATGGAAGAAGTGTAGCCATACATAAAGTGTAGAACACCTTCATTGACAACTAAGCACTAGTCTTGAGTCCTAACTTGAATTCTTCTCATTGCTAGGGAATTCCAGAAACAATTCTGGAAGCTACCATGGCCCCCTAGCGACGAAGAATCAGCAAACCTTCTTGAAGATACCAATGCTGATGGAGGTTTCATTTCTTGGTTCTCAACAAAAGTAACTTTCCTAACTTTATGTACACTTCAAGTTGTTCTTACTTGCCGGTAATGCTTCCAGTATGAACCACACAATCTCCTATTAATCTTGTAGGCATACAGGGAGGTCGATATGGACGCCATAGTGAGAGAAGCAGCCAAAGATTTCGAATAAGAGGCCAAGTCATTTAAGTCTTACGACATTAATGGGTATCGCTTCTACACTGATAAACACACACGTCAGAGGCCCAATCGAACGGTAATAAATAGTGGGGTCTATTGTCTAGGGACAGATATGGAAGTATCAAAGAAATTTATGAGTTGCAATACTGTGGTTTACAAGGTGTGAAGCCCGTCGTATTCAGATGTAGTTGGCTCAATCCTGAGAAAGTGAGACGGACCCCTAGTATTGGCTGGGTCAAAGTTGAACGAGCATCGAAATATGCAGGAAATGGTGTCTATATTATGGCTTAATAGTCTACACAGGTGCTTTATCTCCCGTACACATGCACATCTATGGAACATACCGAGCTCTTGAAATGGGATGTCGTGTACAAGGTACCTCCGCATACCAAGGTACCTACACCAAACAAGGACGATTACAACATAAACCCTAACACACACGAGGGAGAGTTCTATCAAGAAGCAGACAATAACGAAGACGAAGATGATGCAGAGGAAGATGATGGCATGCATCATGAAGATGTTGGTATAGAACATGAGGCCATGGATGAAATGGAAGTAGATAATGCGGAGGACAAATACGAGGATATTTCTCACCCTCGAGATCTGGCATTACTTATGAGATGGCAAATGGGGCTAGATGATGATGAGGGTCCCCCTGAAGACTTCGAGGATGAATGTATGAACAGGCGTGATAACGATGATGACAACCTTGATCCACATGTTGCACCTAATTTTGATCCCTATTTCTAACAACTCCATGTAATTATGTGATAACTCTATGTATGCATGTCACAACTCCATGTACTCGTGTAACAACTCTTCGTATTCATATGTGCAACAACTCTATGTATCCGTGCGTGTGTGTAATAACTCTATGTATTCATTTGCAACAACTCTATGTATCCGTGTATGTAACAACTCTATGTATTATTGTGACAACTCCATTTATTCTTCATATGTAATATATTTAATGTATTTACATCAAGTCGTATCATCTATACTAACTGGTTTGTTCTTCTTTATATCATGTGATTGAAACATGACAAGTGGCAACAAGAATCCAAAGGAAAGTTTGAAAGATGTGATGGCTCTATATAATGATCAACTTCCTCGACCGGTGAAAGAGGTTGCCACTCCTGCTTCGGTTGCCACAGCCGCCAAGAAGGCCAAACGACCAACAGGTCTATACACCCGTCTAAAAAACTGGGCGAAACGAGGTTGAGTATGACGTGGGGGAGGAGGAGTAGGAGGCGGACGAGGTGGAGGCGGAGGAGGCGGGGTAGGAGGAGAAGGAGGCGGAGAGGAGGTGGCTCAAGGAGGCGGACAAGGTGGAGGCAGAGGAGGCGGGGTAGGAGGAGAAGGAGGCGGAGAGGAGGTGGCTCAAGGAGGCGGACGAGGAGGAGTAGATCAGGCAGGAGGAGGTGGCGGACAAGGAGGGGGAGTAGATGAGTCAGCAGGAGGAGGCGGACGAGGAGTGGGGCGAGGAGGATGAGTAGGGGGACGAGGAGGACGTAGAGCAGCCCGGAGTAGAGCACCTCTTTCTTCTCCTGGACCCTCTGATGCAGTGCTTCATCGGCCTTAGGAGGAGGATGCACGACGGCTGGAGGAGGAAAGAGAGGATGGGGAGGAGGCGAGTGAGGAGGAGGAGGATGACACCGCCGAGAGGAGGCTGGTTGCTCATCAGGTTTCTGAGGGTGGGGATGGACACTCATGAGTGATGAAGCACCACGAGGTGGGAGGCTCACAGCCAGGCGGTTCGACTATCAGCATTACTTCCACATGGAAAGTGTGGCTGCGTGGGTCTTCAAAGCTTCCAAAACGTCCATATGTGCATAGAAACGTGTTGATTAAACCAGTGGGAGAGAAGTAAGTGGTTATATCGACTCATCCCATATAAATTGTTCCTTTGTCATTTCATCACATATAATATGACTTCACTCTTCGTAATGCAGGAGCTTAATAGAAGCTAGTGAGAGGCATCCGCGACATTCGCCCACTCGCATCATTGGGTGTCTTCCTTGGACTGGTCACTTTGCAGAACGGTATCATTGAGCCAGCTTGGTCATGGGATCACTACAAACTCGCTCGGGATTTCCTGGATATGCGTCAGAGGGTTTATGATACCAGAGCTTTGCGAGTGGTCAACGATTTCTGGGTAAGTCCTTTCAAACACCGCAATGTTAATACCAAAAGGTTAAAATTTGCCATAGTCATGATTATACCCTTCTCACATGTATGCATATTTGTAGGATTTCTTTACATGAGAAGGATCATGCAAATGTGGTGGTTGAGAATATTACCAAGAAACTTGTCCACGACATGCACTATGAGGAGCGCGTCCGGTTAGTGGTCAAGTATCACGCGGACTATCTCAACCAGAAGATTTCCAAAAAGGAGGCTCAAGGAAAGCATCTTTCACTGGACAATTACTTCAAGGCAAGTGACGATGGATGCTTGCTATTCCCTACATTACCGCAAATTAGATTCCTTACTAAGATGTATTGTTTACTTATTACAGGTGATTCCTCGATGGTGCGCTGACAAACGTCCGTGCTGGGAGAAGATCATTGAAAGGTGGACAGATCCAGGGTGGTAGGATGAACACAAGGTAATAGCTGAATGGTGTAAGTTGATGGGTTGTCTAGGACACCGTCAAGGCAACCTCACCATCCCAGGTGTTGTCTCCAAACATGTAGGCAACAATATCCCTTTCTTTTCATCATGTTCTCTTTCATTTATGAGCATTCCCTTGATTGTTTGGATCGCTTACTTTTGCAGAAAGAAGACACTGGCAAGGATATCTCTTACTTTGAGGCGTGGATCATGAAAGTACCAAAGACGACAAGTACAAGGAACCTATCCAACCAGAGAGGGACTGGATCAGCTCTAAAGACCGGTCAGATGCGGAAAACTACACCAAAAAATTGAAGGAGAGTATGGGAAAGAGGCTGATCCTCACGTGCTGCCGTTTGACCCTCTATGTCCATTGCGCAGCAGGCGGTAGACCAAATGGCCGGATGGTGGTTCACCTCGATTATGTCATAACCTCCTCCCTTCTGAGAGTCAACACACTCCATGCTATGAGTACTGACTCTACTCCTACCATAGAGCGTCATGTACGACATAACGTGGCCATTATTGAGGATATTCAGGTTAGTGCTTCTTCATTGATCCTTCATGGTCCTGCATTTTCGCATTTCAACACGAATGACATTTGCATTGCCATATTGTAGACTCGGCTGAATGACACCCAGAAAGAACGAGATGAAGACTGGGCTAAGCTGAACGCGTAAAATGATCTAGTGAAGTCTTTACAACATATGGTGGCCAATCTTTATTCTATGCAAGGCAAACTAGTGCCAGAGATGCCACTGACGCCAAAGTGGAACATTGTGAGTTTCGTTCGAACTATTTCTATCACCATTTTCGGCATTACCATATGCATTCATCTTATTGGGTCAATCGATCACAAGGGTCGAACAATGTTCCAGTAGTTCCACCTCAAGTTGGTGGAGTTGGGGAAGTAAATTGAATGACGCCTTCTGATGTTGACGTTACCTCTCTGACCTCCAAAACCGCGTGAACCTCATGTTATGTTGTGTTTGAAACTGTTCCTTCTGTGTGCTTGAGAACTATTACAACTTGTGTGATCTTGAGACTTGCAAACTTGTGGTAGTCGAGTGTGCTTGACAACCATTGCACCTTTTATGCACTATTGCTTTTATTTTATTTTTTGACTGGAAACACTATTGCTTTTATGTCGGATGTTCTTGAGAATCATTCCTTTTTTGTTCAATGAAGTCTATATGTGACACTACAAAAAAAATACACTTCCGTGATGATACGTGTTTGTCACAGTAGGTCGCGTTTTTTGTCATGCATGTACATCCATGCCAAATTTATGACAGAATCAAGATAGTCATACCTGTGCTGTCGTAGAAGTGTTCCATGACATTACCAAAATTATCATCACGGAAGTGTCCCCTTTCATGACGATAAATCGCACGTCACAGAAGTGCTTTCATCAAGGGTGACCGACACGTGGCATCCACCATAACGGAACACCGTTAAGCTATCGGGTCGGGTTTTGGATCCGATAACCCATTAACAGCCCCGACCAATGGGGATTTCCACGTGTAAAATCATCATTGGCTAGAGGAAACACGTGTCGACTCATCGTTGGGACATATGTCATCCACTCACTGGACAGAAGGCGCCTATGATACGTCGACACGTGGCACGGCCCAACAGTGGCCCATTCCTGTGAGAAGGCCGGAAAAGGTCGGCCCGTTTGACTTGGTCAAAAGCTGGCGGGCCGGCCCATGGAAAGTACGTTAACGGCTTGTTCGCATATAGCCCATTTATAGCCCATTACGCCCTATCCGAATTAGGCCCAGTAGCGTCATCTGGGCCATCCAATATGATTCCAGCCCGTTTTCACTTCTGGCCCATGCATAGCGCATGACGTCTTTCGGCCCATATGAGGCCCTTTGTAACTCTTGGCCCATTAACGACCCGTGCTGAAACTGGCCCGTAATGAACAGTGTATTACTTTACACCCATTAACGGCCCGTGGTGAAACTGGCCCGTAATGAACAGTGTATCACTTTATACCCATTAACGACCCGTTATTCCGTTGGGCCGTTTCCAACCCAAGTTAACTTTCGGCCTTGTGAGGGCCCATTTATTCTTGGGCTTATTTGCAGCATTCGGTTACTTACGGCCCGTTACTGTCATTTTCTGCTTGTGGGCCAAATTTAGCCCGTCATTACAGCCGGCCCGTTTGTGGACCGTTAGTCTGTTGGGCCATTTTCATAGCATCACCAAATACGACCTATTAACGGCCCGTTATGGTCAGCCCATAAAACGTATGATTTCCATTAAAGGCCCGTCTACGGCCCATTAAAGGCCCGTACAAGACCCATAAATGAGCCGGCGGCCCATGGATCCTACGAGACGTAGAAGGCCCATGGATCCTACGAGACGTAGAAGGCCCATGGATCCTACGAGACGTAGAAGGCCCATGGATCCGACGGCCCGTGAAGGGCCATGGTCGGGTGAGTTGGCCCCCGTTTGAACGATATAGCATATTCAAAGAATTATCCTACTCAATACTATCACCTCTAAAAAGCATACACTATACAACAAAGAGATCAAGGCATAGAAAGGTAGAATAATCCTACACTATACAATAAAGAAATTACAGCCGATTATACCCACTGGGCATTATGGTTCGGCACAAGTGATAATAAAGCATACACAAACAGCAAATTACATACACTGGGCAAATATAGCTCATACATCATGGACGCGCATCAACTTAACTCCATTTGAACTATAATCTCTTCAGAAAATAGGATTCACCGGATTCAGATAGCACAATTTTCAGTCTGCAAAATCTCCAATTCCTTCATGGTTACCTCAATGTCTTGTTTCATTTTTTCGACTCTTGCATCTAATACCTGCATGTCCAGTCTCAGCTTGTTGATTATGCATTGACAATCATGTACATGTTGTCTTGCCACCTCTAGTTGATGTTCGAGAACATTAGCACATTCCAATTCCAATCCATAATCATTCGGTAATGGCCATGCCGCACTGCTCGCAGATCTTTGTGTTGATGTCACTTCATCCTGAAATGTTTCTGCAAGTACACATGACTAGGGCAAAAACATAGTTACAACAGTGAAGCGAACAAGACACTATTTTGTACTACATGGCAAAACAGGACTAACAATAATGTTACACGTCACTTTTAAAAAAATGTTAACACCATGAAGCATAAGCAGGTGATATTTTAAAAATTATAAAAAATATAGTCTGTGCAGCCTGCATACAGAAATCCCTCTTAGCTCACCAGAGGAGCATGATGTTGGGGCCCAATCGAAAACACAGACAAGTTACTAATTTAGACAGCACGTTGCGTATAAGTAAGCAAGTAGTTGGCCATTCTGTGCCTCAATTAAAGTCTTAGGGAGCATAATGAACAGCAGAGGGTTTCATACAAACATACTACAGCAGGCAAAACTATGCAATCATTAGCGTAGTATAAACTAGATTTTGAGCCTCATGCAATAATAGTTGGTTAATAGACTTCAAAGCTTCAGGCACACTTCGGCAGAGTAATTAAATGGTAAGGCCTTAAATTATGTCAACTTTCAGTGATACAAGTACCAAACATCAGGCATGCTTATTTGGGCATCTCATTAAATGAGGACAAATAAAGCAATTGAAAGGAGAAAATTAACTATGCCTGAAACAAACAAGGAATTGAACTGTTGAGTTGCATACAGTGACTTACCTTAGCAGGTTGAAGAGGCTCAGTGCAGCTCCTACTTCTCTCGCAAGGCTCCTTCCTAACATCTTGTACTTGGAAATCCTCAATCTTATCTTCATTGCACCCCCTCTGCAAGGTGACACAAACTAGTTACTCGTCTCCTTGGAAGATAAATATGCATACTTTCCAGTCTGTGAACACAAAAGTATGATATTATAACAAAACAACACCACATAATGAAACATGCCGCATCTCTTGCACTTGCACACAATGAAATGAGCATTTACTATGTCTGCACTATGTAAAAACTAGGCATACCTTCGAACTGGATCTCGAGGTACTCTTGGAGAGCCTACTGTAGTGTACAGCCAAACCTTTATGTCACCTATGAGTTAGACAAGGCCCCACTACATCAGCCCTTAGTGTTTAAATCGTTGACAAGCTCTGTTAGAGTGTTAGGTCAAGAACAACAAGTAACCAAAGCAAACAGTCCTAGTATTGCTGGCTGATGCAAACAAGCAATTGAACAGATGTGTGAGCAAATCTTACATATCAAGAAAAGAAGCAAAGAAGGAGGCTTAAAGACCATCACTTGACTAACCAGATTTAAGGGGCATTTAAACATCATGTGCAACGTATGAACTAACATAAACATTGCATATTCCAGATTCTACAATGGAATGCACATGTATTAGCTTATGCCATGTATGATGATGCCTAAATGTACAGATAGCAGGCAGGAGTGATTCATCATTGCACACACAATTGAATTGCAGGTTAAGGGCCAGTTCGATTCCGCCTTTTCAGGGCATATTGTCAAAATAAGCCATAAAAGATGTAAAGAAGTCATTTTTGAGTTATGGGCTTGGGCTTAACTAATTTCTCTTTGGAGGGGGGTGTTTCGGGTAGAACCTTACTAAAATTGAAGGGAAGGGGAATAGTGAAATGACTCTGTTGTCTGCCTATATTACACTCAAAATACAACTGCTGATGCCCGTGTCACACCTGACCCTCAAGTAAAAACAAACACGCAAGCATTCATTGCCCTGCCCGCTTCCATATCCTCTCCCCTTTCCCTCTACCTCGATCCCCTGCTTGCAGCACTAGGGTTCCTCCAGCGAGTCGTCGCCACTGGTCCCATCTGGCCTGGTCCACGACGATGCTATGTCCAGTTAGGCTACATGGCCGGCGGGTAGGGGCAAATCTCCCTGGCTGCTCCTCCCTCTGGCACCGCCCCTCATGCTCATGGTCTCCAGCAGCTGATCCACTATGGTTCGTCCAATGCACTACTCTGGCGGGTGCTGCACAACTACGGCTGATGCCACACTATGGTAGAAGGCACCTTATTCCCCCTCCGCCTCCTCCCAGGCCATGGCCTTGAGGTGCTATTGAAGGATGAGCTCATCCAACAAGGTGAGGATCTCCTCTGATTTTTTGCCAAATTTTCATTCTGATCCACTATACGATGAATTGCTATGAGCTGCTTCTGCTGCTGCTATATGATGCATTGCTATGAGCTACTCGTGCTGCTGCTATATGATGAATTGCTATGAGCTGCTGCTGCTGTATGATGAGTTGCTATGAGCTGCTGCTGCTATATGATGAATTGCTATGAGCTACTGCTGCTGCTGCTATATGATGAATTGCTATGAGCTGCTCCTACTCCTGCTATATGATGAATTGCTATGAGCTACTCCTGCTGCTGCTATATGATGAATTGCTATGAGCTGTTGCTGGTATATGATGAATTGCAGACTACTGCTGCTGTATGATGAGTTGCTATGAGCTGTTGCTGCTGCTGCTATATGATGCTTTCAGGTGGTGCTACTATATGATAATAACCAGCCACTTAGACCATCGAATTTCAATAAATAATTGTTCTCCATTTAAATGTGGGTCATGCGTTCTTCGTTTAAATTAGGCAATGGGATCTCTATGGAAAACATTGACCAAAGTAGATTGTGCCAAGTAGATGGTATCTTTGTATTTGCATTTTGAGCAAATAGTGATGGCCTGCTTTCCTATCATATTAATTACTGCACTGGGTTCAATTTGTGATGTTTGCAAGTCAAATTAATTTCCATATGGGCAGCAAAATGAAAAAATATAATGCAATCTAGACTTTCCACTGATCATACCAAAGATAAGCTGAAAACGCAATGAAAAGAACTGGTTGGCTTATTACATGGAGCTTATATTCACAGGTGCTTATTTTCTTAGGATAACTCGTAATAACTGTCCCTAAGAAACTTGGCTAATAGAACTGGCATACAAATAACATGTCATGATGATTGCAATGGAGGAGTGACGAACCATAGCACACTTTATAGTCTCACCGCTGCCTCTCCATTTTTTGCAATGTTCCATGAGATTGACACATACATCTTGTACTTTTTCATTGTGTAACCCTATCTGCAAGTTGACACGGATAATTTCATACATCTCTACATGATACTACATTGCATATCCCTTGCGCATATTTAAACCACCAATTAACGATTGTGTGCGTACCATAAAGTAGCCATGACTCTGTATGCTGGACTAGCAGGCACTCTAAGGGAGCCCAATGTAGTGCACTAGAATTCCTACATGCCACCTATGATTTTGTGTAATGTACTGCCCCTGTTCCTAAATATATGTCTCTGTAGAGATTCCAGTATGGACCACATACAGATGTATATAGATGCATTTTCGAGTGTAGATTCACTCATTTTGCTCCGTATGTAGCCTATAGTGGAATCTCTAAAAGACTTATATTTAGGAACGGAGGTATGAGGTAGTATCTTGTATGACTTCTACATATCTAATTTAGCAGCCAGTAGTAGAAATCATTGTCTGCACAAAGGGATTACTGGTCGAAAATCCTAGCAAAGCACGCTGGCAGGCACAGAACAATACAAGAGAGAGAGACGAGCTTACAAGATCATAGCAATGCCTCAGTCAAGGATCTTGGTTGGCCAAGCTGTTACATCCAGAAGAAACATCGTCCTTGTAGTTTTTGCCAGCTGCATAACAGGTAACAGTGACCGGTTAGTATATTTGAAGCACATCGGGCAGGTGATGCTGGACAGGTTTAAAGGTGACAAGTACCTAGGCCGTGGCGGGTGCTTGGCATCTCTCCAGACGGTGGGAGTCAGGTTAGAATCGTCGAGAGTGATGACGCGGCGCTGGCTGTCGGGGTCCGGTAAGGAGATCTAGAACCGTCGAGTAGGGTGTTTGGGGAGCGGCTCGGGTAGGGTGGTCTACGGTGTGGGCGAAGCGGATCTGTGGCTGTGGACGAGGGTGTAGGTGGAGCTGCTCCGGTGGTTGGGTTAAGGATGGTGTCGACGCCGCGGATCTGTGGCCGTGGCCAGGGCGTCAGAAGCTGCACCGGTGGTTGGGTTAAGGATGGTGTCGACGATGCGGATCTGCGGCCGTGGACGGGGCATCAGAAGCTGCTCCGGTGGTTGGGTTAAGGGTGGTGTCGACGATGCGGATCTGCGGCCGTGGACGGGGCGTCAGAAGCTGCTCCAATAGGTTGGATGAGGGTGCGAGGAAGCGGATCTGAGGCCGTGGACTTGTGAGTTGGCAAAGCGGCCCCGGTAGGGTTGAGAATGGTATAGGTTAAGCTACTCCGGTAGGGTTGACGATGGTGTCGGCGAAGCGGCTCCGGTAGGGTTGAGGAAGGTGTCGGTGAGGCGGCTCCGGTAGGGTTGAGGAAGGTGTCGGCGAAGAGGATTAGAAGCCGTCGACGGGGGCGTCGGTGGGGCGGCTCCGGGCGGTGTGGACGAAGCGTCTCCGGGGGGAGTACGAATGAGCCGCTGCAGATACGCAGCTGTTGACGAGAGTACCGGCGAAGCAGATCCGACGCCGTGGACAAGGCCGGCACTGAATGGGCTGTGGTACAGTGGTGGATGAGTAGTCTACTTGTTTCTAGGGGAGGTGGGAGGGGTAGATGCGGCCGCAGAAGCAGATCTGGTGAGGTGGATGCCGCTGGCAGTGAATGGGCTATGGTACGGCGATGGATGAGCAGTCTAGGGTTTCGAGAGGGGAGGGGAGAAAGGGCGATGAAGTACGGACTGCGTGATGTAAGATGCTTTGGTGCTGTGGAGTTAGTCGTTTTTGCGGGAGGGGGAGAGGAAATGGGGGTGCCGTGTAGTGGGGGAACTGGAAGTTACGAAAGCAGCCCCGACCTATCATGTAGATGAGGGCGGTATTGTAACTGTTGGTCTCCGTGCACCAAGGACAAAAGGGGGATTTCGCATGCTAAAGACTAAGGTGGCAGAAATTTTAGAAGGAGGCGGGAGATTTTGCCGCCCACAGGATCGTTCGTATCCAGTTTCAACTAATTTTGGACCGTGCTAGCGGGAAGGTCATGCTAGACTGTGTACAAGGGGCATGCGTCAGCAGTTAATAACGGGTGTGAAGTCCACCCCAGAAAAAAGACAATAACTCGGGATGATGCGCCGATAACTTGGACGTTCACACGGGCGCGGCCAATCGTACGGGTGTAGTGGCGCGTTCACAAAAAAAGGGATCAAATGCTTAGCCTATGTATTTCTCGTGTAAATAGATAATTTAGTGCCATTGGTTATTTACTTTAAACACAATGCATTGACGTGTTAGTGTAGAGGCGCACAAAAAGAAATGGATATTGTAGTCAGCTACTTAAAAGTGTTACCTCATATGATTACATAGCCTCCATTTCATAAATTGTGTACCCGTTGAATTCATATATGAATATTACATATATTACTTCAAAATAGAAACTTAAATCATCCAAGACTAATGAATTTGAATGCAAGAGTAACAATGGTGCATGAACATGATAGCTACATTGGTTGTTTGAAGAAACATCACTGTAACTTTGGCATGCACAACTGAAAAGGTTTATTTAAATAGAAAAAATGTGATATGTGAGTGTACAATCTTTATAGCGTTGAATCGATATTGTACCTTTGGCCACGATACGAAGTAGATATTGACTTATGTTCAAGAGATGCACGTCCACGATCGCTAGATAGTGATACGTGAATGAATTGTGCAATCTCTCTCACATGCATACATATCTCATTTCCCTGTGGGCATCGGAATCACATACGCGCACTTTGTGTATTTCTCTCCCTCCGTCAGGGTTAAATTCGTCTCTCTACCCCGTCCTACAAGTCTCTCACACAGAAACACACATGCTCTCTATGTCTAACACGCCCACCCCTTTAATTCCGCCCACCCACAGCCACTAATGTCTCAAAGTATAATAATGTCTCTCACACATATGCTATCTACCTATCCCTTAATATAGCTAGATATGTGTCACACAAACTCCTTCTCCCTACTAGCAAGATGCCCATGTGTTGCACGAAACATCAAGATGCATTTGTATGAGAAGTTTATCTTGTGGGAGAAAAGATGAACAAGGGAATGCCTTATTTGCAAATGCGGAGAGGGGTGTGGGTATCTTTTTGCAAAATTTCCATAGTTTCCTTCTTGTCCGTCGGATATAACTCTGATGGCCTATATTGCAGGATGGCAGGAACACCATCATCACCAACTCTGTTTTTTTTATAAGAGTAGAGATATGTGAGTGTCACTAACCCCCCCCCCCACACACACACATGCACACTTCCCAACACCGAAAGAGTAGGGTGACACCTCGATCTTAATAATAATCTATATACTCCTCTTTCAGACACACACACACGCGCGCGCGCGCTAGTTGTGCCTCTGTGCCTACCGCGCACACTCTCGATACGTCTTTCTCTCCCTCCCCCACCCAACAATGACAGCAGAAGGGTGACAACTTGATCTAATCATAATCTGTCAATTGGTTTCTCTCTCAAACATTGTGTCTCAGTGCCTCGCTCGGTAGCCCCCTCGATATGTAGACTTCTCGCGCGCGCACAGCTGTAGTGACGATGATGCTGAACCCAGTGTGCCTTGTTTTTACCGGCCTCATGTGATAGTTTTCACCCTGTTTTCTGCTAATTAACAAGGCAACCTTTTCTTTGTTACTACTAGTGAATCTGAAATCATTCAGGGCAGACATAAAATATGTCACTTCAACCCAATTATCGTAGCAACTATTCTAAAAGAAATTAGCTAGCTGCTCGTGCGTTGCACGTAACATAAAGATGCATTTGTATGAGTAGTTTATCTTGTGATAGAAAAGGTTGAATGAGGGAAGGCCTTATTTGCGAACGTGGAGAGACGTGTGGGTATATTTTTGCAAAATTACCATAGTTTCTTTCCTGTCCGTTAGATATAAATCCGACGGCCTATATTGCAGGATGGCACGCACACCATCATCACCAACTCTATTTTCTACTCCCTCCGTCCAAAAATACTTGTCATAAAAATGGATAAGAAGAGATGTATCTAAAACTAAAATACGTCTAGATACATTTCTTTTTATCCATTTTGATGACAAGTATTTCCGGACGGAGGGAGTATTTGTCTTTTTAGAGATTTCAACAAGTGACTATGACCGGACCTTACCAACATACTCAAAAAAGTAGTCCATAATTTTTATGTTACCCTCTTTTCTTGGCGGTGCAGTGCCATATGGATACCTCATAAATAAATCAAGGACAAATCTGACCCCTTCCTGAGAAGACATACGGAGCAAAATGAGTGAATCTACACTCTAAAATATGTCTACATACACATCTGTATGTGGTAGTCCATTTGAAATCTAAAAAATACAAATATTTAGGAACGAATGGAGTATATATAAGAGTAGACATGGGGATATATCTCCAGCATGGTCTACAACAAAAATGTGCTGGGCTGGTTAGCGCCGGATGCTTGCAACACGATGACATGAGTTCAAATTCTGTCTTTTAACTTTATATTTTTGTATTATATATTACTCTACTTATTTAATATATACTTCTTTCGCTACTGTACTGACAGTGGAACCCACAGAGTACTTAGAATACAAGATTAAGGATGGACTTGTTTCTTTTTAACTTTCTGTACGAAGCTATAGCCACCCTGCAAGTCACGTGTACACTGTACATGCAATTAACTTTTTATAGAGGGACAATCATACAAGCTATTAACTCAAATGGATTGGATGTCACTCTATTATTTCTAGCATAAAGAGCATCTCCAACGGCAGCCGGCAAATTTCCTACCGCTTCCTTAAGCGGAGGACAACATCAAACGCCAGTGGCATACACTTTTATAACTCTAACCAACCAGATGAAATTCGTGCAAACACGGACTGATTTCATATAAGAATGAAGGATTTCGTATAAAAAAGATGGATCTTCATATAAACATGATGGATTTCATTACATTTACATGAACTGAGAGGTGCCAATCCGGCTCTCTTGTATAATTAATACTCCCTCCGTCTGGAAATACTTGTCCTAGAAATGGATGTATCTAGACTTATTTTAGTTCTAAATGGCCACCCGCAGATCCCTTTGTCTTCCTCATGTCCGTTAGACACTTGCGGGGTCGACGAAGGTCCTCAGAAGAGACGAAGCAGCAAAGAAACCACCTGAATCCGCGGTCGTCGCCTCAGCGGTGGCCTTCATGGGTCCCAAGTGGCAGCGGCCTCCCGTGTTCTACTTCTCCTCGATGATGGCAGCGGACACGGAGAAGCTGGCCACAACCTCGTCGCTCTCCATGCACCCGGCTTCTGTCTCTGCCTGCATGGCGCAGCCGCAGGCACGGGAGGCGCGCCCACAGACACGGGAGGCGCGGCCACCGCGGACACTGGTGGCGCAGTACGACGCGGCAGTGATGGCGCCCGTACCGGCGTGCTCGTCGCCATGCCGGCGTGGAGCAACTCGCCACTCCTCATCGAGCTAAACTGGAGCGACGAGTTGCTGAACCACGCGCCTTCTTGGGGCGGCAACTGGCTTCGTCGGGCCAAGCGAGGTGGGTGAAGCAGCGAGCGGCCTCGCCCGTATCCGGAGGGCTCGGCGGGCCACCCAGCCGGGTAATATGCCGGAGAATGGCTCATCGGAAGCCATCGGAAGAGTGGAGAAAATGGTGAAGGAGGATATGGGGGAGAGGCGGAGGGGTGCGATTCTTGCCCGATGTCTGTCTGGCTTCGTGTAAATAGAGGGAGGACGGTAGGAGCTTGGCCGGCGACTGGCCTCGTATAAAATGAGGGCGGACGGGAGGAGCTCGGCCGGTGTTGCTTTTAATTCCGGACCCCTCATGAACGGACGTGTGGCCGGAGTAGGATTCTCGGTTTGCATGCGGGTTTAACGGAGGGGTTTAATGGAGGCGCCAGGCGTGCAGCGGGCGGTGCAGTACTATTCGATTTGACAGCAGTAATGAGCCATCAAATCACAACGGCCCTCCCCTCTCGTGAAACCGACTGAGCTAGACTGCCCCACCCTCTAGCCTTTTAAAAAATGTATATACTCCACTTTTGTACAGTAGTAGTATCGATGGATTGCGCCATGGAGCTAAATTAGAAATTAAAAAAAAGGTGGTACATATAGAGAGCGCTCGTCGCCAAATTATGCATATAGTACTATTAAAAAGTTTGTCGCAATAATGGTGTCCACCACAAGTGCACAACCCACCCCTCAAATAAAACTAAGCACCCTGGATCTCTTTGACAGAACTAAGCACCCTAAAATTCTTTGGCAACTAAACTGCTGGCTATATGATGTTGGCCATATATATTGTACGTATATAATGTGAAGAAGTGAGTAGTAGTACTTACCAACTAAAAGATCAAATGTAAGAAATACTAGTATGTACGTACTGAAGAGTTAAAGTAACAATAAGAAACATAACATAGTTCTGCTGGGGGCTCAGCACAACGCACCCCTCAAATTAAATTAAGCACACATGAAATTGAACTTTGCAACTATTCCGGTAGACACTGCATTAGAACCACCATGAGAAACGACACTCCCACCTTACTCGGAGTCCTCGTCCACGTCCTTGACTTCGTCCTTGTCCCTCTTCCTCTTGGCCGATACTTCTTTGCTTGAACCGCACACTTGGCTATTGCTCTTCATCCAACCCTTGTGGATATTGAAGCAAAGGTAGCCATCCATTGCAGCGTAGTGGATGTGGTCTATATCTAGTACATTCCGCTGCCATGCATGACGATGAAATGTGTATGGAGGTTTCTCCAGTTTACCGTACGAAGGATGAACCATATCTCCTGCCAGGGTCAGCATTGAAGGCTGACAAGAGGACACCAGCGGATTCTTCTGGAGGTCGAAGGTGTTGCCTACAACGAGGCCTATCCGATGCTTGACTTCTTTGTCGTTACCAAAGTCTACAGTAACGAATTTGACTAGGTTGCTCTCGAGGAAGTCCATAAAATCCTGGCACTCAACGTCGGCATGGCATATGTGGTAGACCAAGCATAAGTCATGCACGCAAACCTGGATCACGGCGGGCTTCTTCCTCTCTTCGTCCTTTAGATCCTTCTCTCGTCCCAGGACTGTGGTGTACTCAACATCTAGCCCAGCGACCCACTCATCATCTGAGTCTTCGAACATGCGTCTGAAGCAAGAAAGGCATCCTTTCACAGTCGCAGAAGAACGGGTGTAGATGACGTCGAACTCATCGCCGGTGATGGTTCTAACCTTGTACTCACCGCCGATCGGGGAGATTTGGGACGCCATGGATTTGGGAGGAGGGTTAGGATTAGTGGAACTGCCGTAATGTGAATGGACGGGACGACTAGGAGCGAACCGTCGTAGTATTGAAGGACGTGAGGGGACGAGTAGGAGCGAACTGCCAGCATGCGAACGGCAGGGTAGTGGCTTTCCATTCTCCCATGATACGGGCTTCTGACAGCCCTTGGATCTGAGATCGAACGGTTGCATTACGTGATTTTAGACCTATGGTTGAATATCCTATCCTGGAGGGTTATTCTGCAAATTTTCAGCAACTTAGCATGCAACCGTTTGATCTCAGATCCAAGGGCTGCTAGCAGCCCGTATCGTGGTCGCGCCTACCACGACCATCGTGTCGCTCGTGCGGTCGCGCCCTTGGATATTTAACACGGTGCGTTAGGCTATGTGATGTTGGCATGTCATACATAGTCATCACTTAGTCACTCATACTACTACTAGTATTTATTGCATTTGCCAAGGAGTGACCTCTTCCAGTGAAATGGTGTTGCTAAGTTTGCTTCATTTAATTAGCTATAGACTCAAAATTGTCTTTTCACCTAGGTACACGCGCTTAGCACCGTTTCTTCCTTGGGTCACCAAACTAGTCCCTCTCTTCTTGACTAACTTGCCACATCATACTTTATGCCTATCTGGCAAGCTTAAGCACCTGTAGGAGCAAGTAAGTACAATAGTGCGCTTTACATGGCATTTTTGCATATGTGGAGGAAAGAGAGGCAAGGAAAAAGTGGAGAAGTGGGCTCTCATGTAAGAGCCAGCCTCTACTACATGGTGGAGCATTGGGAGATGCACCTGTATGGAGGTGGTCAGGAATCGGGAGACTCACGCCGGTCGTAGCGCCACAGTTAAAATGATAATGGCAAGTCAAATCACGGGGCCCCACCTGTCCAGTAGTAACTCGCTGTCAAATCACACAGCCATATGTTTGCAGCAGCCTACTCCCTCGTCTTCTCGCGTCTCTGTCGAACCAACTAGGCAGAACTGCCCCGCCTACCGCGCGGGAAAAGCCCGCGCAATATACTCCCTCCATCTAGGTGACCAAGGTGGAGAGGAAAACGAGAGAACTTAATGTTTAGTACTCCCTCCGTTTAGGTGTATAAGTCATCTTATGTTGTGCACCGTGACCAAGGCAGAGAGAAAAACGTGAAAACTTAATGTCTTTTTGCTAATTAATAGCATTGCATGCAATGAACTAACCATTGCATATCATGTTTGGTAGTCTCAAGTAATTGAAAGCATGCACGGTCCACATCTCTTATTGGTTGATATGTCACAAAACAAGAAACGAGGAGGGAGTTAATGTACCGTGCCTAAGTGTTTTGGGATTATTTGGTTTTCGTAAGGTGACTTACACACCTAGACGGAGGGAGTATTTGCTAAGGCTGGTTGTAATGGTACTAGCCTTAGCAATTTTGATGAGGTGTCATAGAATTAAATGAAGAAAGAGAGAGAGTTGAGTACTATGTCATACGTGGCAATAAATAAAGTACTACATGATACTAATATATGATACATGGCGCAGGAGTACTAAGATTATCAATACAGTTTTGCTAGAACTCAGCTAGATTAGATATAATTTGGTCTCATTCATCTTTTATAGCCATTGGATGTCATGCTATATAAGATGCGTGTGTGCTGATGTGGGTTGTATTTGTTCTTGTACAACGAACTGACCACTGCATGTCATGTTTGATAGTCTCAAGTCATTAAAAGCATACAAGCCCCACATCTCTTCTTTGTTGATTCCTCTATTTATGTCAAAAAATAAGAAACAACGTGAGAGTTAATGCACCACGCCTATGTGTTTACTATTTGGTTTTTGTAAGATGACTTAATACTCACCTAGATGGAGGGAGTATTCGATTTGACAGCGGGCGGTGGAGTTCCCGATACGGCTTTAATGCAGACGAGGGAGGGAGTAGCGGTTCCTGATATGTTGAACGGCCAATGCATCCTCCTTCAATTAATGCATGAGGGAAGTAATGGGAGGAGGTCCGGGAAAAGAGGCTGCACGATGTGAATGCAACGCAGTTTGCCCTCATTGCCCTCATATAAAGGCGCCCCTCCATTCCAATGCATCTACCACATCGTACGCACCTAAGCATTTTCCTAAGCACCTACACTAAGCGCAAAAGAGCTCACTCCAGACCCATGGCGGCGATGCCCGTGAGCGGCCAGTGGCTGCGCCATATGGTCCACGACGCTGGCCTGCGGCATGGCGCCGAGGATCGTCTCTAGACGGTGTTGGAGACCGGCTGGTGGATGGCCGCCGTCGACGCCAACTACGACTCTCAGTTGGACCATATGATCATTGCCACCAGCAACAAGTTCACCGTCCTCAAGAAGCTCGCGGACGACATCGTCGTACTCCTCATTGCCTGCCACCCTAATCGGCCTCCATGGCCGAAACCTCTTTCAAGCACTGGTGGCCCTGCGACTGCCCGCCGACACCATGAAGAATGTCCACCTGGAGGTCGAGCTCACGGCGACGCGCCTCGCCCTGCAAGGATTCGTCGACCTACACATCCACGTGTACGAGCAAATCGTGTACATAGGTATCTACAAGGCCAGTGAGGACTCTACGATGTTGGCCTTCCTCAACCGGCTGGAAGCCTTGGATGCCTTTTCCGAGAAGCACCTCGACCTCGCCACAAAAGTCGCCGCTCCTTAGCCGTCGGTCGGTGGCCCGGCGCACTAAGTTGAGGAGGAGGAGGCCGTACGTTCGTGGATCCATCTTTCTTCTTGCCTTCTGTAACCACCACTGCGATCGCATCATCGTGGCCTTAATTCTTATTGTGCTGTTGCATTCTCGTTCCAGTCAATAGCGACAGGTGCAATCCCTTTGCTTAATTATATGAATCACTATAACTAGTACTCCATCCGTCAATTTATAAGTTGTGCTTACCTTTTCCATCAACTTCGTGCAATGCGCGGGCATCTTGCTAGAAACACAAGAATATGTCTATATAATCCGTATGTGATAGTCCATTTCAAATCTCAAAAAAGACAAATATTTAGGTACGGAGGGAGTAATATATTAGGAGTATATGAAAACAATAGTGATTTCTTTCAAGTTTGTGAACAAATACTAGTATTCTACTACTTTGCATCCGTTGCAACGCACGGGCACATTGCTGGTAAAAGGAAAAGGCATGCCGCGTTCGCGTCGCACCCCCACACACTCGGGAATCGGGAGTACAACACGGCCCGTCCGACACGACACGTAGCTTAGGGAAGGCATGTTGCCTAGCATTTTCACTTTCATGTGGGACCGCCATTGAGCAAACCGACACCCCGCCCGCCGCCGGGTTGGAAAACAGAAACGAGGGGAAGATCTAACTGTAGCACAGAAGCCAAGAAATTTGGTGTCAGACGGGGCTCATTGATAGAGTAGGAGCGTTCCGTACTAGTACTACTCCTACTAGTACCAAGTTTGTACTCCTAATACTATATTACTAGTACTACCACTATACAACTAGTAGGTACGTGCACGGCACAACATCGTAGGAACAAAAAAAGGGAAGATCTTGTTTTGGGTGATTTATCTTTTTTTCAATCAACGTAGTATGAATAATATGATGTGGGGGGAACCCATGAAGCCTATGTGGCTTGGTTGCATGGCTACGGAAGGTTAGAGAAAAATAAATAGATAATGTGTTTAGAGTGCACTCCACTAAATAGATATACTTTGGATCCATTGCAACGGATTGGCACATCTATATCTATACCCCCTATATAGTGTGAGAAAAACTTTGAAAGTTGGTTGTTGGATGAAGCCAATCCGACGGTACAAAGATGGCAAATCCGAGCACTACTGGCCGTTGGATATCATCCACCAGATTCTCCCACATGTATAATCTAGAAGACTCCATGGTTGAACTTAATTCATGACTAACTTTGCCACAACTAAGCTTAGGCAAAGTTATTAGTTCTTCAAAATGAGAGCCACAAGTTGGCAAGCCTAAGGGAATCTTGCCACATTTTTTGTGTGTATGTCATGTGGGGCCTTAGTGTGGCTTGAACCAAACACTAACCTAAGTTAATCAAACTTGCCTAACCTTACATTCCACCAAATTTTGCCACATGTTAGAATCCAGAAAGCTCCACATGTAGAAGCATAATGCACAAACCACCAGAATCTCATGCGGTGCAATGCACGTGTACCTTACTAGTACTAGTTGGTAGTAGTAAGAAACAAATTCCAGTTTTGGCACGAGCTCATACTGCGGGAGCACCACAAGGCCTGCCGCAGGAGTTACATTTCCCTCTCGGGGCCCACAGGACCGAACTTCAGTGGCTTAGTGCCCGGCCTATGTGTCAATGACATGCGGACCTTAAATGCGGCTAGCCCACATGTCATTCTCATGGTGGTGGCGTGGTTCGCGACTCACTCGTTCGAGATGAACCGGCCAGTGGTGGCGTAGCCGTGGCG
>CP136055.1:484339277-484343038 GCA_032464435.1 Aegilops umbellulata
CGCCCAGTCGACGGCCAGGAGATCTAAAGACGCTCAGCACGCTAACGGTCGGGTATTAAGTAGCTTTTATAGTCATCATAGCACTTTATTAGTGGCGTTACCAGTAACTCCCGACCTTAATGTACCTTAAACCCTGCATAACTGAGGGCCGGAGGGGTCTGGCAAACTCTATATAAGCCACCCCCCTCGTTAGTGTAAAGGGTTCGCACCCCTGTAATTCATACACACATAATCCAGTCGACCGCCTCCGGGCTCCGAGACGTAGGGCTATTACTTCCTCCGAGAAGGGCCTGAACTCGTAAATCTCGTGTGTCTACAACTACTCCATAGCTAGGATCTTGCCTCTCCATACCTACCCCCCTACACTACTGTCAGACTTAGAACCACGACAGTTGGCGCCCACCGTGGGGCAGGTGTCTTAGGGCATCTCCAGCCGCGCCCCCCAACAGGCCCCCCCAGGCCACTATTTCGGCAACCGGCGCCGAAAAAACGGCCCAGTCACGCCCCCAGGACGACGAAAATCGCCGGTTCGGACCTTTTTTCCGCCCAGCGGTTACAGGCCGAACCCGGCGCGCTGGGGAGCCGTTGGGGTCTCCGGCCCTAGGGAAAAGCACGCCTGGCCCACACCGACAGGGGAAAAGTCAAAGGTTTTCTTCGCCCGACTCGCCACGCACCCCCCGCCCCCGCTCAGCCACCACTACCTATATCCCGGCGACGGCCGCCGCCCTACTCTGCTAGATAGCCATTTCCCGCCGGAAAATAGCAGGCTTCGCCACGGCAGCCCCTCCACAGCAGTTGGGCGTTTCTGGCGGCCGTTTCCGGCCGCGGAGGCGCGGTTTTAACGGCGGGTACGCGCCCACCGGGCGCAAGGTGTTCGGCGTTTTGCCTGTCTCGGCATGGACTCGGATGAGGAGGAAGAGCTCGCCGTGCTGCTGGAGGAGGAAGCCGGGGCCGACGTCCAGGAAGAAGAGCATCTCATGGTGCTCGCCGCCCTCGCCCAGCTGCTGGCGAGCACTGAAAAGCCGCGCAAGGTGGCTCGGCGCCGGGGCGGGTGAAAGCAAAGAACCGGCATTGTCTCCAAGGCTACTGCATGCTCTACTCCGACTACTTCGCCATGCTCCACTTCATGGCGAGAGAACATTTCGGCGCCGTTATCGAATGAGTCGAAAGCTCTTCCTAAGGATTGTGAATTCCATCCGGGAGTTCGACAACTACTTCAAGTGCAAGATGGATTGCACTGGCGCTCTTGGATTCACCTCCATCCAGAAGTGCACGACAGCGATGAGGATGCTTGCATATGGAGCTCCCGGTGATTCACTCGACGACTTTGGGCGCATGCCGAGTCCACCAGCATAGAGTGTTTCTACAAGTTCTGTCGGGCAGTGGTGGCAGTGTTTGGGCCACAATACTTGAGAACCCCCAACATGCGGAAGACACTGCTCGGATCCTAGCCCAGAATGCAGCAAGAGGATTTCCTGGGATGCTTGGAAGCATCGACTGCATGCATTGGAAATGGAAGATCTGCCCCATTTGGTTGGCAGGGGATGTACAAAGGCGCCAAAGGCGGTTGCAGTGTGGTGCTTGAGCGGTAGCCACACAGGACCTCTGGACTTGGCACTCCTTCTTTGGTATGCCAGGAACTCACAATGACATCAACCGTGCTGCAGTGCTCTCCTATTTTTGCCAAGCTCGTTGAGGGCCATTCTCCTCCGGTGAAACTTCGAGATCAATGGGCACCAATACAACAAGGGGTACTATCTAGCTGACGGCATCTATCCGAGATGGTCGACATTTGTGAAGACGATCTCAAACCCTGTGGCAGGAGGCAAGAACGCCTGGTTTGCGAAGCTTCAGGAGGCTTGCAGGAAGGATGTCGAGCGGGCATTTGGTGTGCTCCAATCTCGATTCGCTGTTGTTCGGTACCCCGCTCAGACCTGGTCGAAGATCAAATGTGGGAGATCATGACTTGCTGTGTAATCTTGCACAACATGATCATCGAGAGTGAGCAAGAAGACCCAGTGTTTGACACTGAACCATACTACAGGCAGGGTCCTCTAGCCGAAGTTGATCACCAGCTACCAGCAACTTGGACTACCTATCTCAGTATGCGTCAAGAGATCCGAGACCCACAGGTGCATCATCAACTGCAGAAAGATCTGATTGAGCACCTATGGAGGCTCAAGGGGGACGCCGCGTGATGAAATACGAGTTTTTATTTGTTGAACTATACAATTTGTATTGAAATATTTGTTGTTGTAGTATTTTGTTGAAGTATTTGATTTTTCTATGATGAAATATGTGATAAGAAATAATTGTGTTGATAATTGAACGTCGAGACACGGCGAAACCACGCCGAATATGGGCCTATTCTCGCCCATATGGGTCGTTTAGTCGCCGAAATTGGGCTGCAAAGTGGGCCAATTTCGGCGCCTGGGGCGAGCTGGGGGCGACGACTGGGCGCAAAACCGCCCCCAGCGCCGAGTGGTATCGCCGGCTCGCCCCCAGGGGGCGATTTTTATGCGTCCTGGGGGGCAACGGCTGAAGATGCCCTTAGCGACTAGTTGGAGAAGTTGTGTTTTTTCCGATCCAAATCATCATGGTTTCAGGCGGAGTTTTGGTAGAGGGCCGCCAGATCCGTCTCGGTGCGCTCATGTTCATCGCCGGCGACTCCGCTTGGCTTCAGGAGGCTCCGCTCGACGTCGACGCGCTCCCTGTCCGCGGGGCAAAGCACTTTCGCGCGTGCGTTCGCGACGTCCTCTTGCGGCAACCATCGACCCATTATCGGTCGGCCCTTGTGTTGTCCTCCCTCCCTGTTTCCCGCCGGCGCAAGCACTCCAGTCGGTCGAGACTTCAGCGGTGGGTGAGACACGTGGTGGCTCGCCAGTCGGCCACCCCTCAAGTGGCGGCGATCGAGCCCGACGAATCTCTCTACGACATGTTCGATCTGTCGACTAGCTCCGTGGAGACTGCTTCCGAGTGCGACAGCAGTGATCTAGCGGCGGAGGTTCTGATGGTCGATGGACCTCGCAGTCCTCCCGGTTTTCCCCGCACCGATGGAGGCGCCGGCGGCGCGACCCGTCGCATGCCCATGAGGAATATCTCCCCAAGCCTCTCACGTCACTGCAGAGAGAAGAACTTCGTCGCTGGAACATGGATGCGCTACACACTCCTATCGTTGGAGAAACCCCCGAGGCCCGTGCCTTGGAGGACGCGCGCTTGGCCAACTTGGCTGAGCGCACTCGACTGTATGGGTTGCGCATGGCCATTTCACTCGGCGTCCGTCGCCTCATGGTCTATGGCGACTCAGATTGGTGGTTAATCAAGTGATGAAGGAGTGGGATGTCAGAAGTCCAGCCATGACCGATTATTGCAATGGAGTGAGAAAGCTAGAGAAGAAATTCGAGGGGTTTGAGCTTCATCACATACCCCGACTGAAAAATCAAGCAGCTGACGACTTGGCAAAAATAGGTTCCAAGAGAGAAGCCATTCCCAGCAATGTGTTTTTGGAACACATCCACACACCATCGGTTCAAGAGGATCCTTTCACTAAAGAAGCCCCGCAGCCAAAAAGTGCCACGGATCCGACTGAAGTTGAGATTCCAGCAGTGGTCGACCTGATCATGGAGGTTTTGGTCATCACTCCCAACTGGACGGTGTCGTACATCACGTACATCCTAAGGAAAGAGCTCCCGGAAGACGAAGAAGAGGCTCGACAGATCGTCCGTCAATCCAAGGCATTTTACCGTCATAAAGGGACAGTT
>CP136055.1:484343138-484350638 GCA_032464435.1 Aegilops umbellulata
AGATGAAATTCGTGCAAACACGGACTGATTTCATATAAGAATGAAGGATTTCGTATAAAAAAGATGGATCTTCATATAAACATGATGGATTTCATTACATTTACATGAACTGAGAGGTGCCAATCCGGCTCTCTTGTATAATTAATACTCCCTCCGTCTGGAAATACTTGTCCTAGAAATGGATGTATCTAGACTTATTTTAGTTCTAAATGGCCACCCGCAGATCCCTTTGTCTTCCTCATGTCCGTTAGACACTTGCGGGGTCGACGAAGGTCCTCAGAAGAGACGAAGCAGCAAAGAAACCACCTGAATCCGCGGTCGTCGCCTCAGCGGTGGCCTTCATGGGTCCCAAGTGGCAGCGGCCTCCCGTGTTCTACTTCTCCTCGATGATGGCAGCGACACGGGAGAAGCTGGCCACAACCTCGTCGCTCTCCATGCACCCGGCTTCTGTCTCTGCCTGCATGGCGCAGCCGCAGGCACGGGAGGCGCGCCCACAGACACGGGAGCGCGGCCACCGCGGACACTGGTGGCGCAGTACGACGCGGCAGTGATGGCGCCCGTACCGGCGTGCTCGTCGCCATGCCGCGTGGAGCAACTCGCCACTCCTCATCGAGCTAAACTGGAGCGACGAGTTGCTGAACCACGCGCCTTCTTGGGGCGGCCACTGGCTTCGTCGGGCCAAGCGAGGTGGGTGAAGCAGCGAGCGGCCTCGCCCGTATCCGGAGGGCTCGGCGGCCACCCAGCCGGGTAATATGCCGGAGAATGGCTCATCGGAAGCCATCGGAAGAGTGGAGAAAATGGTGAAGGAGGATATGGGGGAGAGGCGAGGGGTGCGATTCTTGCCCGATGTCTGTCTGGCTTCGTGTAAATAGAGGGAGGACGGTAGGAGCTGGCCGGCGACTGGCCTCGTATAAAATGAGGGCGGACGGGAGGAGCTCGGCCGGTGTTGCTTTTAATTCCGGACCCCTCATGAACGGACGTGTGGCCGGAGTAAGGATTCTCGGTTTGCATGCGGGTTTAACGGAGGGGTTTAATGGAGGCGCCAGGCGTGCAGCGGGCGGTGCAGTACTATTCGATTTGACAGCAGTAATGAGCCATCAAATCACAACGGCCCTCCCCTCTCGTGAAACCGACTGAGCTAGACTGCCCCACCCTCTAGCCTTTTAAAAAATGTATATACTCCACTTTTGTACAGTAGTAGTATCGATGGATTGCGCCATGGAGCTAAATTAGAAATTAAAAAAAAGGTGGTACATATAGAGAGCGCTCGTCGCCAAATTATGCATATAGTACTATTAAAAAGTTTGTCGCAATAATGGTGTCCACCACAAGTGCACACCCACCCCTCAAATAAAACTAAGCACCCTGGATCTCTTTGACAGAACTAAGCACCCTAAAATTCTTTGGCAACTAAACTGCTGGCTATATGATGTTGGCCATAATATTATGTACGTATATAATGTGAAGAAGTGAGTAGTAGTACTTACCAACTAAAAGATCAAATGTAAGAAATACTAGTATGTACGTACTGAAGAGTTAAAGTAACAATAAGAAACATAACATAGTTCTGCTGGGGGCTCAGCACAACGCACCCCTCAAATTAAATTAAGCACACATGAAATTGAACTTTGCAACTATTCCGGTAGACACTGCATTAGAACCACCATGAGAAACGACACTCCCACCTTACTCGGAGTCCTCGTCCACGTCCTTGACTTCGTCCTTGTCCCTCTTCCTCTTGGCCGATACTTCTTTGCTTGAACCGCACACTTGGCTATTGCTCTTCATCCAACCCTTGTGGATTTATGAAGCAAGGTAGCCCATCCATTGCAGCGTAGTGGATGTGGTCTATATCTAGTACATTCCGCTGCCATGCATGACGATGAAATGTGTATGGAGGTTTCTCCAGTTTACCGTACGAAGGATGAACCATATCTCCTGCCAGGGTCAGCATTGAAGGCTGACAAGAGGACACCAGCGGATTCTTCTGGAGGTCGAAGGTGTGCCTACAACGAGGCCTATCCGATGCTTGACTTCTTTGTCGTTACCAAAGTCTACAGTAACGAATTTGACTAGGTTGCTCTCGAGGAAGTCCATAAAATCCTGGCACTCAACGTCGGCATGGCATATGTGGTAGACCAAGCATAAGTCATGCACGCAAACCTGGAATCACGGCGGGCTTCTTCCTCTCTTCGTCCTTTAGATCTCCTTCTCGTCCCAGGACTGTGGTGTACTCAACATCTAGCCCAGCGACCCACTCATCATCTGAGTCTTCGAACATGCGTCTGAAGCAAGAAAGGCATCCTTTCACAGTCGCAGAAGAACGGGTGTAGATGACGTCGAACTCATCGCCGGTGATGGTTCTAACCTTGTACTCACCGCCGATCGGGAGATTTGGGGACGCCATGGATTTGGGAGGAGGGTTAGGATTAGTGGAACTGCCGTAATGTGAATGGACGGGACGACTAGGAGCGAACCGTCGTAGTATTGAAGGACGTGAGGGGACGAGTAGGAGCGAAACTGCCCAGCATGCGAACGGCAGGTAGTGGCTTTCATTCTCCCATGATACGGGCTTCTGACAGCCCTTGGATCTGAGATCGAACGGTTGCATTACGTGATTTAGACCTATGGTTGAATATCCTATCCTGGAGGGTTATTCTGCAAATTTTCAGCAACTTAGCATGCAACCGTTTGATCTCAGATCCAAGGGCTGCTAGCAGCCCGTATCGTGGTCGCGCCTACCACGACCATCGTGTCGCTCGTGCGGTCGCGCCCTTGGATATTTAACACGGTGCGTTAGGCTATGTGATGTTGGCATGTCATACATAGTCATCACTTAGTCACTCATACTACTACTAGTATTTATTGCATTTGCCAAGGAGTGACCTCTTCCAGTGAAATGGTGTTGCTAAGTTTGCTTCATTTAATTAGCTATAGACTCAAAATTGTCTTTTCACCTAGGTACACGCGCTTAGCACCGTTTCTTCCTTGGTCACCAAACTAGTCCCTCTTCTTGACTAACTTGCCACATCATACTTTATGCCTATCTGGCAAGCTTAAGCACCTGTAGGAGCAAGTAAGTACAATAGTGCGCTTTACATGGCATTTTGCATATGTGGAGGAAAGAGAGGCAAGGAAAAAGTGGAGAAGTGGGCTCTCATGTAAGAGCCAGCCTCTACTACATGGTGGAGCATTGGGAGATGCACCTGTATGGAGGTGGTCAGGAATCGGGAGACTCACGCCGGTCGTAGCGCCACAGTTAAAATGATAATGGCAAGTCAAATCAACGGGGCCCCACCTGTCCAGTAGTAACTCGCTGTCAAATCACACAGCCATATGTTTGCAGCAGCCTACTCCCTCGTCTTCTCGCGTCTCTGTCGAACCAACTAGGCAGAACTGCCCCGCCTACCGCGCGGGAAAAGCCCGCGCAATATACTCCCTCCATCTAGGTGACCAAGGTGGAGAGGAAAACGAGAGAACTTAATGTTTAGTACTCCCTCCGTTTAGGTGTATAAGTCATCTTAGTTGTGCACCGTGACCAAGGCAGAGAGAAAAACGTGAAAACTTAATGTCTTTTTGCTAATTAATAGCATTGCTTGCAATGAACTAACCATTGCATATCATGTTTGGTAGTCTCAAGTAATTGAAAGCATGCACGGTCCACATCTCTTATTGGTTGATATGTCACAAAAACAAGAAACGAGGAGGGAGTTAATGTACCGTGCCTAAGTGTTTTGGGATTATTTGGTTTTCCGTAAGGTGACTTACACACCTAGACGGAGGGAGTATTTGCTAAGGGCTGGTTGTAATGGTACTAGCCTTAGCAATTTTGATGAGGTGTCATAGAATTAAATGAAGAAAGAGAGAGTTGAGTACTATGTCATACGTGGCAATAAATAAAGTACTACATGATACTAATATTAGATACATGGCGCAGGAGTACTAAGATATCATACAGTTTTGCTAGAACTCAGCTAGATTAGATATAATTTGGTCTCATTCATCTTTTATAGCCATTGGATGTCATGCTATATAAGATGCGTGTGTGCTGATGTGGTTGTATTTGTTCTTGTACAACGAACTGACCACTGCATGTCATGTTTGATAGTCTCAAGTCATTAAAAGCATACAAGCCCCACATCTTCTTTGTTGATTCCTCTATTTATGTCAAAAAAATAAGAAACAACGTGAGAGTTAATGCACCACGCCTATGTGTTTACTATTTGGTTTTTGTAAGATGACTTAATACTCACCTAGATGGAAGGTGGGAGTATTCGATTTGACAGCGGGCGGTGGAGTTCCGATACGGCTTTAATGCAGACGAGGGAGGAGTAGCGTTCCTGATATGTTGAACGGCCAATGCATCTCCTTCAATTAATGCATGAGGGAAGTAATGGGAGGAGGTCGGGAAAAGAGGCTGCACGATGGAATGCAACGCAGTTTGCCCTCATTGCCCTCATATAAAGGCGCCCCTCCATTCCAATGCATCTACCACATCGTACGCACCTAAGCATTTTCCTAAGCACCTACATAAGCGCAAAAGAGCTCACTCCAGACCCATGGCGGCGATGCCCGTGAGCGGCCAGTGGCTGCGCCATATGGTCCACGACGCTGGCCTGCGGCATGGCGCCGAGGATCGTCTCTAGACGGTGTTGGAGACCGGCTGTGGATGGCCGCCGTCGACGCCAACTACGACTCTCAGTTGGACCATATGATCATTGCCACCAGCAACAAGTTCACCGTCCTCAAGAAGCTCGCGACGACATCGTCGTACTCCTCATTGCCTTGCCCACCCTAATCGGCCTCCATGGCCGAAACCTCTTTCAAAGCACTGGTGGCCCTGCGACTGCCGCCGACACCATGAAGAATGTCCACCTGGAGGTCGAGCTCACGGCGACGCGCCTCGCCCTGCAAGGATTCGTCGACCTACACATCCACGTGTACGAGCAAATCGTGTACATAGGTATCTACAAGGCCAGTGAGGACTCTACGATGTTGGCCTTCCTCAACCGGCTGGAAGCCTTGGATGCCTTTTCCGAGAAGCACCTCGACCTCGCCACAAAAGTCGCCGCTCCTTAGCCGTCGTCGGTGGCCCGGCGCACTAAGTTGAGGAGGAGGAGGCCGTACGTTCGTGGATCCATCTTTCTTCTTGCCTTCTGAACCACCACTGCGATCGCATCATCGTGGCCTTAATTCTTATTGTGCTGTTGCATTCTCGTTCCAGTCAATAGCGACAGGTGCAATCCCTTTGCTTAATTATATGAATCACTATAACTAGTACTCCATCCGTCAATTTATAAGTTGTGCTTACCTTTTCCATCAACTTCGTGCAATGCGCGGCATCTTGCTAGAAAACACAAGAATATGTCTATATAATCCGTATGTGATAGTCCATTTCAAATCTCAAAAAAGACAAATATTTAGGTACGGAGGGAGTAATATATAGGAGTATATGAAAACAATAGTGATTTCTTTCAAGTTTGTGAACAAATACTAGTATTCTACTACTTTGCATCCGTTGCAACGCACGGGCACATTGCTGGTAAAAGGAAAAGGCATGCCGCGTTCGCGTCGCACCCCCACACACTCGGGAATCGGGAGTACAACACGGCCCGTCGACACGACACGTAGCTTAGGAAGGCATGTTGCCTAGCATTTTCACTTTCATGTGGGACCGCCTTTGAGCAAACCGACACCCGCCCGCCGCCGGGTTGGAAAACAGAAACGAGGGGAAGATCTAACTGTAGCACAGAAGCCAAGAAATTTGGTGTCAGACGGGCTCATTGATAGAGTAGGAGCGTTCCGTACTAGTACTACTCCTACTAGTACCAAGTTTGTACTCCTAATACTATATTACTATTACTACCACTATACAACTAGTAGGTACGTGCCAGCACAACATCGTAGGAACAAAAAAAGGAAAGATCTTGTTTTGGGTGATTTATCTTTTTTTCAATCAACGTAGTATGAATAATATGATGTGGGGGGAACCCATGAAGCCTATGTTGGCTTGGTTGCATGGCTCGGAAGGTTTAGAGAAAAATAAATAGATAATGTGTTTAGAGTGCACTCCACTAAATAGATATACTTTGGATCCATTGCAACGATTGGCACATCATATCTATACCCCCTATATAGTGTGAGAAAAACTTTGAAAAGTTGGTTGTTGGATGAAGCCAATCCGACGGTACAAAGATGGCAAATCCGAGCACTACTGGCCGTTGGATATCATCCACCAGATTCTCCCACATGTATAATCTAGAAGACTCATGGTTGAACTTAATTCATGACTAACTTTGCCACAACTAAGCTTAGGCAAAGTTATTAGTTCTTCAAAATGAGAGCCACAAGTTGGCAAGCCTAAGGGAATCTTGCCACATTTTTGTGTGTATGTCATGTGGGGCCTTAGTGTGGCTTGGAACCAAACACTAACCTAAGTTAATCAAACTTGCCTAACCTTACATTCCACAAATTTTGCCACATGTTAGAATCCAGAAAGCTCCACATGTAGAAGCATAATGCACAAACCACCAGAATCTCATGCGGTGCAATGCACGTGTACCTTACTAGTACTAGTTGGTAGTAGTAAGAACAAATTCCAGTTTTGGCACGAGCTCATACTGCGGGAGCACCACAAGGCCTGCCGCAGGAGTTACATTTCCCTCTCGGGGCCCACAGGACGAACTTCAGTGGCTTAGTGCCGGCCTATGTGTCAATGACATGCGGACACTTAAATGCGGCTAGCCCACATGTCATTCTCATGGTGGTGGCGTGGTTCGCGACTCACTCGTTCGAGAGAACCGGCCAGTGGTGGGCGTAGCCGTGGCGAGGGTGCCACAGCTGGCGTCGGGGCGTTACGAGGCGTAGATGGCCACACAAGCGGGTACTACCTGTAGTACATAAGTACTCCAGCTGAGATGGATGCCCGGGACGAAATGTGTCATAGCCGCTGGATGAAAATTTGATGGTGCGGATACGGATCGGAGCACAGTAGCGGAGCAGGCAATCCGCGTCCAATCGTGTGTGTGTGTGGTAGAAAGTTGATGGTCGCGCTTCAGCTGGCCCGCATGTAATGCACACAAAGGCAGAGGAGCGGTGGGGCCGAGAGGGATGAGGGGCACGTCAGGGGGATGAGGATCCCCTGATGCGAACAATCCTACCATTCTGTCACTGACATGTGGGGCCCATAAGCATGGGTCCCACCTGTCAGCGAAGGAAAGGCAGGGCAAGGCAGTGATATCCACGTCAGAGGATCCATGTCCACGTCGGGGGACGTCGTGCCGTGGGTTGGAGCGGCGTCATGGGAATCGCGTGTGGTGGTGGCAGTGGTAGAAACAAGAAACGTGATGGTCGCTGTGTTTCAACTTCCATGGACAAGCTGTCATGTCTGTGACAAATGTATATCAAAACTAGAGTGTTTATATTTCAAGCACATGAACAAGTATTATTCTACTACTTTTGGATCCATTGCAACGCACGGGCCAGCACATTGGTAGTAGT